>JASDQU010688759.1:42531-68449 GCA_032191745.1 Picea mariana
TAGCATGCATGCATAGTTGTTGTTTGTCTTGAGTACAGGTCATCTTTGGAAGGAGCATTGCGAACAAGTAATCAAGCACAACGAAGGATCGACTTCAAACGCTGATAACAAGGTAGGTGGATCTTTCCATGCATTTAATGAGAAAAGGGGATTTAAATCTAGGGATGTAGGTAGAAAGTAATTTCTATTCGATCAAATCTGCATGCAAAGTTTGAACTCTATTTGCTAGTCTGTAGGGTTTTTTTTTCCCAACAACAGTTTGCCTTTGTGTTTGCATACCTGCGCACAAGAAACCCTCACACGAAGATTGCTATTTTTCCATTATTCTATCCGCAGTCTGAACCCGAGAGCTCTACACTCGACCTCTATGTTTTTTTCTCTGGTCGCATACCTTGAAACCAGTGGGAAAACCCGTGGATTGATCCACCATATAACCTATTTGACCTCTGCATAGTCATGCATATTGAACCTAGTGAGAACCCGTGCAATGAGATGCGTATTTTATGAAACCCAAGTATTCTGTATTTTTCTGAGTTGAGTGGTGTCGTAACTATGGGTTATTGTGGCCACACATTTCTTGGACTGAGTGTGGCTTGCTTCTTTCTGTTATTCCTGTGTGAGTGAGTGATGAACCATTACTATTGTCCTCACCTGAACGAAGCTGAGTCGAGGAGTGTGCTGAAGAAATAGGTTCTCAGGCCTATGAGAAGCTCTCTCCAGGTGAGAGAGTTTGCTGGGAAGTGGTTTTATCCCAGAGAGAGTCCATCACCAACTATGGAGCTCTGAGAATTCTTGATCTGGCATGTTTCCGAGACCCAGATAAGGAGGTGAAGCACCAATGGAATATGCTTGTGAAGGTGTATACTCCTGGGTGGAATAGGCATGTGGGGAATGAGAGTCCATGAGTAGTGGGCATAAGAAGGCTCATGGAGAGAATCCTTTTGGTTTCTCTATGCAGTTTTTGTGTGACCTCAACCTAGTATAGAGATTCCCTTGCCCTAGGTGGAGGTTAGTCCCATATCAGGGGTGACTCACTATTGAGCATGATGAGCAGCGTGGTCTATGGCTGGGAGGTTCATGGAAGGTCTGGACGTAGTTGGTGGTCTTATAATAAAAGATAAGTACCACTTTTATGTACATTTACATGTTGTTTAATGGTACATATGTTGTAATTGATGAGTATCGCCTGTATATGTTGTATATGTTGCATGTGTAGGCTTACTATTATTTTTGCGTTATTATTTTATATACATGTAGAATAGTCATTCTATGTTTATACAGATGTGTATGTTTTCCGCAAGTATCCCTTTGTGGAATAGCCCAGTAGTTTAAGGCTAGAGTTATCATAGATCAGAATATAGCAGTAGAGCTACAGGAGTAGTGCCATTGCCTGACCTATTGGTGGCTGAGGATGTTACAAATTTGTATCAGAGCTTTAAAGGCTAAGTTAAGGTTGTTTCAGTAGCATTTCTCGGTCTTTGGAGGGCTGGGGATGTTACACATTTCCTTTCATTTGATACATTGCAATTATTCCTTCTGCATGAGAGGAGTAATTTTGTACTTGGAAATATTTCCTCATGCCAATAAGCCATGTCTCGACATCTTCCTCCTTCTGGTGCTCTCCATCAAATGTAGGGGGTTTAATATTGTTCATTTCACCCTTCAGTTCATCCAATCCAAATCTCCTATGCTCCCTGGTAGGAGATGGGATTGAACTACTATGTTCCCTCCACTTAGAGTGCCCTTGGGAGTGATGATGGTGTCTTCCAACACTCCTTGATTTCCTCCTTTCATCAGGAGACCCATGACTTACTGATTTAATGGAGTCACTCCACTTATCTAATTTCTTTTCTATCCTTTCTAGGCTCTGTATCAAATTTATATTGAATTCTCCCTGTTGTTCCCTGTCTTTCATGATCTTTTTTTTATCTTCTCAGTAAGTCTGGGCATATTTATGCAATCACTCAATGATTATCATCATGTTTCCCTCCTTATATATCTCTTCTCCATGCCCATTGGAGTTCGGTCCTTCAACTCCCAAATGGACATCCATTCCTTTAGCTTCATTCTCTGAACTAAAAGCATTATGTGCCTCCTCCATTTCTGTTTACTCCACAACAATTCGGTTTGGTTCTAACAATTGTTAACTCTGAAAACACAATGTGCAGTCAACCAAAATTTGTTAGTCCGTTAGCCCTTAACAAATTCCACAGTTTTCATAAACCAATCTGATTCAAAGAAAACATTCAGATTCTATTTTCTTTCTGATCTCTACTCCGTTCTGTAATAATTTTTGGGCACTATCCCCTTTCTCTTAGCCCCTAACCCATGCGACCATGGGTTGTGGAAAAGCGCTTGGTTGATAGGCGCTTATTCGGGAATTCGGACCTCTAGCTTCAAAAGTTTTCAAAGAACATTCCAACAAATTTCTCAGAGTTCCAGATTACCGAACTCGCGAGGTAGGATGGATAAACAGTACACATCTACCCAACATCCAATGCCTGGCACTCAATATGGAACCTCAGGCATTTGAGCTCCGAAACTTCGGAGCTTCGGGACTTCAGAGGATTTCACATACGCACACCCCCAACAACCCAAACCCTTAATCTCTAAACACTTCCATATCACCTTTGGTGACTTCATTATGTCATGTCACTTCGACGTTACAAATATTCAGAAGGTTATTCCTTTTGTTCTCTATGAACCATCCTTTCAGAGTGTCAAGTCTCTGGACTTCACAATCTGGTGGAACGCATCCACTGGGACCCATGACTTCCATGCTATAACTAAGATACTAAATAGTCACATCACTTAATGCTTTTCAAATTGTGGGGGCATGCATCGACAGTTTGGAGTAACCTACCTTTCGTCCCGCAATTCTTCTAACGCTGACACATAACCCTTAGGTGAAACTGTGGTTTGGATTGTGGGACCACCTTGGAGAATTAACTCCCGTTCAACTTGGGTTCCTGCAATGCCTCCTGGTCATCGATCTTGATGTATCATGATCAATGTCAGTGTGGGTTCACCGACCTTTAACTATGTTATGTAACCTATGGGGCCACATAGTACAACCGACAACATTCCAGGTGGGGTACATGGCAGGTATGGAGAGGTCCATGTCACCACTAGGTGACATCATCATGACTCACCACTTTGGCTCTTTAGGTTTTGGAGCTTCAGACTTCGAGAGTTCTCAACTCAACACACAATTATTCTCCCGAACGTTGAAATCCCAAACAAGTCCATTTGCTGACATGTGTCCCTCTTGACGAACGGTCCGGATTAGCTCTAGAATTCGGAGCTTCGGGGGCTTTCTCCCTTCTCTTATTTTTGCACCTAACTTCGCTGAAGTCGTGAAGTCCGAAGGGCTTCCAGGTTAACCTTCCTGCACCTTCTCCATATCTCATGGTCGTGAATTGTCCTCCTTCTACTTAACAGATCCTACAACCCACATTACTCTGCAGCCCAATACCACATTTGTCTTGGTTTTGTAATACTGCTACACCTCGTGAGCTTTATAAAACGACCAAGGAAACCTCTTGACACTTAGGAATGTTCTGAGGTTTGAAATTGGTTCCCCCTGACACAATTTCCACCTGAAACCTTGGTTCCAATGACCACTTATCTGACCCATCCAAGCTCAGTGCTTGAACCTTGGCTCTGATACCAATTTGTAATTCCCTCAGCCACCAACAGGTCGGGCAACGCCACTACTATGATACCCCACTTAGCTCTGATATGAATTTGTAACGTCCCGACCAACCAGGCTGGTGCATGCTACTCATAGAAATGACAATTTTCATATGCATATAAATATAAACTTAAACATAAAACGTATTTTGTTCATACATATATTAATGTAAAAATAATATTAAAAGCATACATACAGTACTTCATAGGTGAAACCCATAATATAATAGGATATGAATGCAATATTCATCAATTATAACACATGTACATATACACAACACGTAAATAATCATAGGAATAGATACTCATCTTTCAATTGAAGTACCCCAACTGTGTGTAGACCTTCCACGAACCTCATAGCCTTACACCATGCTACTCATAATGCTCAACAGTGGGTCACCCCTAAGATGGGACTATGCTCCACCCAGGGCAAGGCTATCCTAGACTAGGTTGAGGTTATAGGGAACTGCATAGTACAACTGGAAGGATTCTCTCCAGGATCCTTCTTACACCCACTACTCACGAAATCTCATTCCCCACATGTCTTTTCCAGCCTGGGAATATGAACCTTCACTGTTAGACAGTCCATCGATTGCTCCACTTCCTTTTTAGGGTCTCGAAAACATGCCATATCAAGAATTCTCAGAGCTCTGTAGCTGGTGCTGGCTCTCTCTAGGAGAAAATCACTTCCCAACAAACTCTCTCACCTGGAAAGAGTTAGTCACAAGCCTGGAAACTTTCTTCTTCAACCATGGGCCTAACAACCTGCTTCTTCAACCATCTTCCACTCATTTTATAACAAGGTGAGGACAACAACAAAGCTCAATATAAATCAGGGAATGGCAACAATCACAATTCAGTAAGGTACAACACCGTTTTGGAAAGCACAGATATGTTGGCTTCACAAGGAAAAAATAGATCAGCTTCATGGATTACTAGTTTTAGAGATGTGAGAAAGATACATAAGTTGACGACAGAGGCCAAACAAGTTAGGCGAGGATGGAAGAATGGGAAGAGAATCCCCCAACAAGATGAATTTCTAGCTTAAATTGCATGTGCATGAGCCGACACCTGTTTCTCATGAACCATGTTCCTTTCCCTTTGGAAGTCACCTGTCCTTTCCCCAGGAACTTAGGATAATAACATATCCTTTTACACAACTTTTGGAATAATAATAATAAAATATTATTCCCTTGGACTTAAGCCCTTAAGATTATCCCCTCTTCCCAACCTCTCAACATCCTCTCCCTTACCTAGCCTAGTGAAAGCTTAGTCCCCCATCACTCTTTCTTTGTGGTTGGTCTACACACAACGATGATTTTATATTACTGATATGAATAGTTACATGTACCCTAAACAAGCTCCTTTCCTTTAACACCTAGGATTTCCGACCTAATAACACATAAGCTTACCATCTTATATTTTCTCGACTCACCAACCTACAAAACATGTTTACAATTCATAAATACAAATGGGGTTCATCCTTAGGGATATTACAGATGTCTTGCTTGATATAAAACAACCCAATATATGGAAGAAAATGTAAGCTTGGGAAGAAGGAGGTAGTGGTAGAAATCACTAAGGATCCAAAATGCAGAAATATGTTCATAGATTGGAGGATGTTGGATAATTTTGAGTCTATCCATGGTGACCAAAGATTGTCTTTGAGACAAAACAATCCACAACAATACCTCCATTGAGTAAGAATGGATGAAATATATAATAGAGAGTGTAGAGCTCTAGTTTGTAATAATTCATGAACATAGATATATGCCATAAATTGTTAGTTTTCTCATTTGGGTTTCCAAGGTAACCTTTGTGTCTATTGTGTGGTTAATTGTTGTGTGATTGTATAGGTCATGTTAATTGGTTATGCTCCAATGGTAATTAATTCCAACGCCAATTCATTTCATTGCATTGTTGGGTTTAATTTCATGCTTGCTTATTGAGAAAACCACATTCTATAACTCAAATCCTACCTTAAATTGCTCAAATTAATTTTTCCACAATTCCATAGAATTATTGGTTGATATCTACAACTCCATCCTTCAATCACTTGGCATTGGTTTTGATATTTTTCTCATGTACATTGCAATTCAAAATAAATATCTTTGATTGGCATCGTAATCCATTGACTCTATTGTTGTTATAGAAATTCTGGCTTGAATGTTGTGTGAGACATTAGCTACAACTATTCCATTCGATTCATGTGAACCCATTGTAAGAATAACATGCTACAACCATACATTCTTCAATTCTAGCATTGTATTTTCCTTATGCATTCTATTGTACCAGAGACCACAACCCTCCATTTTCTTGTGATTTACTTGCAAAGCCTCCAAGAAAATTGAGCCCCTTTAACTTTTTCAGATTTGAAAATTCTTCAACTTGTATCTTCTTAATGGATTCTTACTCTCACCCTAAAATATGCTCTTCAAGCTTCACGTTTCAACCCAATTTATTTATTTTGATTTTGGACACTTAGAAGATTTCCCAAGTTCAATTTGGAGTTTTCAGGTGAGTTAATGATAACTCATTCGATGCACATCGAAGGAGTTACCACTAACTCCTCCGATTTATGCTGGAGGAGTTCCCTTAAAAATTTTCGATAACCATCGAAAAAGTTTGAAAGATTCGCTTTGAAAAAATGTTCATCACATGACTTGTTGTTAACTCCTCCAATACGTTAGAGGAGTTCGCAACAACTCCTCCGATACATTGGAGGAGTTGTTGCCTTCCCCCCTGGTGAGCTTCGACACCCTTCATGCCAAGTCCTTTGATGCATATTGAAGGAATTCACACTAACTTTGTCGGTTTGTACACTGGGGTCATAGCACACTTAATGCACCCTAACCGCATTTAATTGTTTGTTGTATATATAAGTGCCATGAATACCTATCCACTATATTATCAAGATCCAATAAAAGAAATAATTTACCAAGCGACGCGAGGTCGAACTCAAAGATTGATTTCCCTCCATCAACCACTGCCTTCCATTTTCCAAGAAAATAATAGGTAAGATTGATTTCTCTCTCTTTCATCTGGCTTACCACTCTAGGGTTAGGGTTTTCACATTGATTTTAAAAAGAATTAACTCTGCCCAAGTTGTTCTGGATTTTTTTCCTTTTTATTTTTCCCTTTGAGCACCTTTCACCCTTTTGGCTTACCCTTATGCCTCGAACTGAACCTTATACTCATGCTTCACCACGGTCCTGAAGCCACCAAAATATGCTCATATGGTCTTGACCTCAAGCTCGTTTATCCAATATGGGTGCTTTGTTGCAGAGCCAATCTAGACTCAAATTTGATCAAGGGACTATCCACAAACATGAATCTACTTTAAACTCATTCGAAAACCCATGAATTAGGAAGGATCCAACATCTCACAAACCACAACTTTTCAACCTCAAGCCGAGACTTAAATGACACAATTTTCATTTTTTCTAGGGACTCTTCTATGAACTTTTCAGCTTCCATCGAAATCCTTCTCACGAACTATTCTGAAAGTTATCGGCATAGCTAATACAAAATTCCTTGATTCATGCATTGATTGTTCAGAGTTATTCATGCCAACTCCTTCAATAATCATAAGAATAATTCGTAAGAATTGCTCCGATTTTGACTTTTAAACAAATTTCAATCTAGTTTCTTTTCTAGCTCTCACTTAAGTTCTCACCTTGCCTACTATTATACTTTCATCATGGGATGGAGATCTTCCACCCAACATCAGCTCAAGTGAATTCTTAGGTATTTGAAGATACTTAGACATGTTAGTTTTATGTATAAATTATGTTTTTATTTGCACTAATATCACCCTATCCTTGTAGGTTCAGACATGTCTTTGAGAAAGAATATGAACTTCAAAGCATGTGCCACCGAGGCCTTAAGAATGTTGGAGAAATTTCTATTTTTGGCATACTAGTTCAGTGGGAGTTAACTTACTAGTTTTTTTTTAGAATTTCTAATTTTAGACCATCACTATTATGCATGCATTCCTAAGAAAAGCTCATTGTAGCTCACTTCTTCTTCGCTTTTCTTAATTATAGAATGTCATTTTCTATATGAGTGAAAATCACTCACTCATTGAATAGATCATAATATCCATTGATTCTCATTCTTCATATTATAACTCTCTTCCTTTTCTTTACAATATTTGTTTGTGTATGATTTAGCTAGATTTCCTGTGCAGGTTTCCATGAAACAATGACATGGTATCAAATCTAAGCTGCTTGGAGCAACCCAGACAAGCCAAAGAAGAGAGAAAGAGGATTTAATGATTGAGTAACCCTAGTTTCCTCTAGAGTCGCAACCTATCCCTATCGAAAGGTGCGAAAATTGGAATCGACATAGTCTATCAATTGCTAGGGTGTGATGGTCAATCAACACAGTATATCCATTTCTAGGGTGCGATAGTCACACTCAAACTTAGGATTTTTTTTTCCAGGAATCAACGCATCTTCTACACATCCAAGGTGAGACATTGTCGCACTGTATTCTTCACCAGGGTGTGACGTTTAGTTTTCTAACATCGACACACCCTATCCATTGCTAATATGTGACATAGTCACACTATATCCTTCTCTAGGGTGCGGTGATTCAATCTTCCCTCTAGAAAATTGGTTTTCTGCAGTAAAACAATCATATCTCGGAATCCGCGATCTGGGTCAGGATGCAATTTTGACCAAAGACGTATGACATAGGGTTTCTCATGCTAACCAAACATATCCAAAACCCACATTGTATTTTAGGAGATATAGTTGTTTTATCATAGCTATAACTGCCATACAATTGTCAGTCATATCTTAGAATCCACAATCTGGGTTTTCAGGATCTTTTCAGAATCAATAGAAGGGATGAAGACGATGAAAATTATTCAATCAAGTCTGGTGATAATAATCACACCGTACAAATATTTTGAATGGAATATGAAGACCACATTCCAACTCAAAAGAAAAGGACTGTATAATTTGACGATGACAACAGAAACAAAACCCACATCAGCGCTTGAGAAGATCAGATGGGAAAACCGTAAGGAGGAGGCCATAGGACTACTTATTGAGTTAATATCCACTGATTTATGGCTTTATGTTACTGCATGCAGGACTCCAAACGATATTTGGACCACCTTGGAAGGACTCTTTTGAAAGCAAGATGAGATGCAAGGTCATATTCTTGAGGTAGAGTTAAATACCTTAGACCCTAAAAGTTTTGATAATATACATGATTTGTTTACTAAATTTAAATATTTTATATTGAGCTTGGGTGATTGTGGTATTGAAAAGTATACACAAGAGAAACAACTTATTCTAACAATCTTGGTCAATCTAGGACCAAAATACGATGTATATGTCTCCAATTTCCATTCTGGCAGATGTCTTTTTGGAACAAATTGGAAAATGCCTACGATGGCTCAGTTAATTGAGTCTCTCACATAAGAGAAGAAAAAACTCATACATATGGGCCTCATGAAATATCCCAAATCACATGCACTCACCATGTATGATGGAAAAAGGTCATCCAATCATAAATCAAAGTAGAAACAAAAGGAGTTATTACATCCAGAGTCAAAGAAGGAGGGATATTCCAAACACTTCAAGGATTCTTCAGGTTCCAAAGATTCTTCAAATTCCAAAGGGAAGAATAAGAATTGAATGAAGTGCACATATTTCAATAAATAGAATAATGAAGAATCCACATGCATGAAGAAGCAGATTGAACGTATGATGCAGGTACTTCAGAAGAATAACCTTGGAGACTTCATTCCTGAAGGAACCAAGAAGAAGAAGGAAGAAGACCATGTGCCTAAGAAAGGTAATCATCATGCTCTGGTTGCAATTAATTCCTCATCTGATTCATGGATTATAGATTCTTGTGCATCACATCATATGGCAGCTAAAGAGGAAGTTTTTACTTCTTTGAGTTCATGCTTTAGACCTCCTATTCTCATGGGGGATGATACTCCAATAGAAGTTGTAGGAGAAGGAAGAGTAGAACTCCCTAATGGAAGTTTTGAGAATGTTTTACATGTTCCAAATATTTCTATAAATCTATTGTTAGTTTATCAAATCACTCAAATAGGTAAAAGGGTTGAATTTACATAAGATTTAGTTACTCTACTTGACATGCATGATAGTTCCATTATTGCAGTTGGTGAGGTAGATCACAAATCACATTTGTATAAGTTCACTAAGTTTACTGACTATGAATCCTCTTTGCTACTTACACATGCTAATGATATAAGTAGAGTATGGTATGCGAGATTTGGTCATTTAAACTTTAGGTACATGCAACGACTTTCCAAGCAAGGAATGGTCAAAGGCTTGCCATACATTCACTTTTATGAAGGGGTTTGCAAATGATTCATTCTTGGTAAGCATATTGAAGAGAAGTTTCAAAAGGGGAAGGAAAGGAGAGCCTCCTCTTCCTTGGAGCTTGTTCACAACGATCTCATGGGTCCATTTCCACATCCACCCATCAACAAAGAAAGGTATGTTCTTACATTTATTGATGATTACTCGCGCTATACTTGGGTTTGTTTTCTTAGGAAAAAGTCTAAAGTTCTTGAGCATCTCAAAGACTTCAAATCTCTAGTAGATGTTATCACATGCTAATTTTTATTGTGTGAAATTAAGATTTCAGAATCTAGCAGGACGCTAAAAATGGTTTAGAAGGCTGATAAACTAGGGAAGGGGCTAAATATGGCAGGAAACAACTAAATCTGGTAGGATAATCTCAAGATTGACGATCGAGGATGATTTCGGGGGGAGAAACTATGCATAGGTTAATTTTGGAGAGAGGGTTGAAATTTAAACCATGGTTTTCATTCAAGGCTATGTGGTACCACCAGATGCATTTCGGGGTGAAAAGTGGGTTGCCCCAAACCACTTTATCATGCCCAAGAAAACTAGAAAGGTATAAAGGGATGGTTGTTCATTTATTTTATTATTATTTCAAATGCTGGACCATTAAAACCTTGGCGCGACCACCACTTTTCAACTGCATCTCAAACAATAGACTAACTCAGTCCGCTAGTTCCACTCGTTTTTAGGTAGAACATTATATCTGGAACAAAGCATTTCCTGACTTTCAATCGAAGGATATAATCTGGTCGGGTAAGGCCAAATGCATTTTTCCAGGTCCTGGAAAATGATGCCCAGAGGTCAATGAAAGACAACGAATCACACAAAGGGACTGAAATGCCAGAGAAGCTAGAATATGGATTAAGAAACGTTTCTTGCTGATCATTATAATCGGCTTCAGAACCGAAACGTTCCATTTTAAACATTGTAATCGGTTTCAGAAACCAAAATGTTTCTTTGTAATGACAGTAATAGGTTTCAAACCGAAGGAACTCAACTTGTATAAATATGAGGATTTCCAAATGTATCAGGGGTTGGCAGAAGTGCAAGGGAATGATTTTATCTATTTGGAACTTGAATGTAATTTTCTGAATCTGAATAGAATACACATGCAGAAGTCTTGAAGTTTCCATGAAAAGATTCTAATGGTGGTGATCTTAGTTTTGTCTCCTCTCTTTGTATGTATTTCCTGTATGCTTAAATTCCATTTTCACTGTCTTCTATTTAAATTGGATAGTTAAAGGCCTAGAATTCATCTTATGATTCTATTGGCTCAAGAAATTTAAATTGTGTTAAGTTCTTCCTATTTAATTTTAGAATTCATTTATTTAATGCTCTGATATAGTTATATGTTTTTCCTTTCTTCTTACACTCTATAAATTTACAATTTATAACGCAGATTTATTGCCTCATTTAGCCTTTATCCTTTGGATAGTTCTACCGACCAATCAATGCTTCCATTCATTTTCATAAGTTTGACTCCATAGACCTAAGTCTCCCTCCCCTTCCTTGCCAGCAAAATTATAAAAAACCCTTTCAAAGAAACAAAACCTAGTTACTCATCTGTTGAAGACCAAGTGACATGAGAGAGCCCTCTTTGAGCTAAGCAGGCTAGTACCCATATCTAAAGTTGGTTTGTAGGTTACCTCTATCGTTTGTTTTATCAACCGAACAAATTTACATAGTGCTAACAATAGAGACACAAAATGGGACGAAAATCAAGATCCTCTGTATTGACAATGGGGGGGATTATATCAACAAATATGTTCAGAATATTTGTCGTGAAGCTGGTATCCAGTTGCAAAACACAGTTCCATACACTCCACAACATAATGGAGTTATTGAAAGGAAGAACAAGTCTCTCAAGAATATGACCAGTTGCATGTTTCATGCAAGATCACTTCCTTCCAATCTTTGGGATGAGGCACTTAACTATGTTGCTTACATATAGAACAAAAAAAATCACATATATGTTGAGGATAGGACACCTTTTGAGGCTTGGACATGTGACAAACTAGATGTTAGACACTTATGCATATTTGGATCTAGATCATGGGCCCATATTCCTTATGAAAAGAGGAAAGCCTTAGATCCACAGAGCACACCTTGCATCTTTGTGGGATATCCAAATGATTTGAAGGGGTATAGATTGATTCATACTTCTACAGACCAGCTCATCATTGTGCGCAATGTTCAGTTTGAGGAGAGTCCTTTGCATGCACCTCCAGTGAAACATGTAGAGACTCTTGTGCTTCCACCAGTTCCAGACATCAGAGATGATGATTCCACACACTCAGATTCTACATATTCAGACACAGATCCAGAGGATTTTGTACATGCATATGAGTAGGTAGTACATTCAAATGAGGAGCCAGCTTTTGAGCTTTAGAAAATTCCCAAGTGTGCACAACCCACACTTCAGGCAGAAAGAAACCTTGTAGGGGATCAATTATATTCAAGGAGAACTCGATCTCATCATGTGGATCCTTCTCATGTACTTTCAGATTCTAAACCAACGATGCCCATGCATTGATATATGGTTCAATCTTTTGATCCACATACCTACAATGAGGTTGTTGGTAATCCACTATGGGAAGCAGCCATGCAAGAGGAGAATGACTCTCTCTTAGAGAATCATACTTGGGATATAGTTCCACTTCCACCAAGGAGGAAACTTGCTAGATGAAAATGGGTCTATAGGACCAAGAGAGAAGAAAATGGTCGAGTGAAAAGGTACAAGGCCATATTATTTGCAAAAGGATTTCAGCATATTAATGGGATAGATTATGATGAGACCTTTTCTCCTGTAGAAAATATGGATTCCATTCACTTGGCTCTAGCTATTGCAGCAACCAAAGGATGTGGAGTTCATTCAAAGGATGATTTTATTCATGGTGACCTTTTAGGGGAGATATAAATGGAGCAACCGCAGGGGTTCATTCATAAATCATATTTAGTATGCATACTGAAGAAGTCTCTCTATGGCCTCAAGAAGGAACCTAGAGAATGGTATGAAAAGATGGATTCTTACCTTCTTTCACATGATTTTGTTAGATGTAATTCCGATTCCAATGTTTATATGCTGAGGAATACTAACTTTGTGATGATTTTGATACTCTATGTTGATGATCTTTTGATCACTAGTAGCTTTGCTTTAGCCATTTCTTTGGTCAAAGATATTTTGCATGAAAGGTTCTCTATGATGGACATGGTTCCACTACACTTATTTATTGGTCTTGAGATTAGTGAGGATTCCAGAATCAAACTTTCTCAGGCTAAGTATGTAAGGGATCTTCTGGATAGATTCCACATGAAAAAATGTAACTCTACACCTACACCCTTCTTGTCTGGGATTAGACTTGAGGATGGCGGGGATACATCATTAGTGGAAAACACTTTGTATCGAAAGTTGGTGGGGATTCTTCTGTATCTCAGCCACACCCATCCAAATATATCATATGCAGTAGGAGTAGTTTCCAGATACATGCAGGAACCCCATGATCTGCACTGGAAGGCTTCCAAGCGCATCCTCAGATATGTTCAGGGAACCATGATTTATGCAATTTACTATGCATTTGTTTGTGCATTAGATCTCATAGGATTCACAGATTCAGATTGGGATGGTGATAGCACATATCAAAATTCCACATCCAGGTACACTTTAAGTTTAGGGCTAGGCCCAATTTGTTGGTCAAGTAAGAAGCAATCAACCATTGCTTTATCTTCTACAGAGGTCGAGTACAGAGGAGTATTCAACTGTGTCATTCAGACAATTTGGTTTCAACACTTCCTTATCGAGCTTGGTATCCAGCTTCACTGTCTGACTATCATATGGTGTGACAATTAGAGTACACTGATATTTTGCAAAGATCGAGTACAATGACAATGAGCCAAACACATTGAGGTCCACATGCATTTCATCATAGATTTAGTACATGATATGATCATTGATTTGCAGTCATGTCCTTCCTCTGAACAGACTGTCGACATATTCACCATGACCTTCCCTAGGCTGAAGTTTTAGACTTTTCGGGATCGTCTTGGAGTGATGAACATAGTTTCCTAGCAAAAATTTCCATTTTTTTGAGGCATTATCTTTTGAGGGGGTTTTGTTCCCACATGGTTTTCCCTCTTTCCTCATTTTTATTCAATGTTCATTAGTTGCATTGTACATGAGTACCTAANATATGGCCTAATAGCCAGGACTCATTTTTTACTCCATATTGATGTTCATGGGGGGGTGTTGGAGAAATTTCTATTTTCGGCACACTAGTTTAGTGGGAGTTGACTGACTAGTTCTATTTTAGACTTTCTAATTTTAGACCATCACTATTATGCATGCATTCCTAAGAAAAACTCACTGCAGCTCACTGCTTCTTTTTTTTATTATTAATTATAGGATGTCATTGCCTATATGAGTGAAGATCACTCACTTGTTGAATAGATCATAATATACATTGATTCACATTCTTCATATTGTATCTCTCTTCCTTTTCTTGATAAGCTTTGTTGGTGTATGTTTTAGCTAGGTCTTCTGTGCAGGTTTCCATGAAACATTGACATGGAAGTGGCTGGCATATTGAAGATGAACCAGAAACTCTTGGGGCCAAGTGAAATGATACCTACAAGTTCTTGGATAAGGGATAAGAGGCTCTCAGATGGGGGGGTGTGTATGAAATGTTTAAAAAGTAAAATTTTTCCAATGATGTTGAGGACCAAGATGAACTTAATATTTTTAAGAACATTGGAAGGTCTAGGATATTTAGAGTAGTAGCTTGTGTTGTTTTGTTTCCTTGCATCGATGTTATTGTTGGCATGTTTATAGGAAGAGTTTTCTTATCATTGATGGAAATAACAACAGAGAAACCAAAACTTGCGTAAGAATTTGTTGCAAGGAGTGCACAGATCCACAATTCGACTAAGTTTCGAAGTGACTCTTTAAGCAGTTGAGAGAGCAGAAGCTGAGAAAGATAAGAAGATATAGCACTTTCCATAAGTGTAGACGAGGTCCAAGAGATGGACTCATAGGAGGAGAAAATGTCGAGACCCTTGAATACCTAGAAAACCTTCTAAGTCAGAGAGATCAAAATCTCAAGAGAAAGAACGACAGTGGTCATTGGATCACTGATCCAGAGGACCAACAACCATCCAATCAAATCAAGGTGCATGAACCTTAGCACCTTGCACATGCAAGAGAGGGAGCTTTCCAACATTATGAAGTCCCAAAGAGTTTTAGGGCCATCCATCATCAAGGAGGACAAGTGGTGCTAGATCAACAACTCTGAAAGTTTGTGGACAAGGAGGAGGTGAAATAGTTGAAGTACATCCTGACTGTCGATCACCAAGAGGTACGTGTCACCAGATCAATAACTTTGGGGAAATCACTTCGATATTTTTTGTTGATAATTGAAACTCATGAATTTCTAAGATCAAGAGGAGATCTGGACCATCAAATTCAGAGAGACACGTGGCACTAGATTGTGGACTGCGGAGAAATCTGTTTGAGGTTTTTAGTTGAGATTTGAAACTCTTAAAGCCCAGAGATTCAGAGATCCGAAGTAAATATTGATCGTCCGATCATCTAAAATAGATATCAGTCGTCAGATCGTCTAGATTAAATCTAAAGCATTGGATTGTTTGAAGTGGATCTGGGTCTTCTGATATAGAAGAGACGTAGTGTAAATCTGTGGACTCCGGATAAAGACTCGAAGTAAGCCTCAACCATCTGATTCAAGGACATGTGGCTGACCACGTCAGAAAGGACATGTGGAAGACCATGTCAGCAAGGAAAAGTGGTAGACCATGTCAACAAGGACATGTGGCATACCACGTTAGCGAGTGACACATGGAAACCACTCATCCCGTGTCAATTCAATAGGTGACGTGTGTAATGTTAGGTCACTCCAGGAGTTTTACTTCAATAGTTTTACCACCAGCAAATTCCCTAAGTCCTGAAGTCCCGAATGTCAAAGTCTCGAAGTGGATATGGGTCGTTTGATATGAAGAACACTTCAGGTGCATCTTCAACCATTGATATAGTACAGTTGAAGGACAATGTAAGTGGAAGTGTTAACTAACAGCAAGCAGTCTCCACCACCTATGACTTATTCAATAGGTGACCACTCTAAAGGAGAATGAAGCAGTAATCAACCTAAAGTCCTGAAGTGCCAAAGTCACTTATGATCGTTGATCATGCAGCAGGGTATGTGTCAACGGATCTTGAACTCCGGCTATAAGCATTCTGGGACAGCGTGAAGGTTGATAATTGAAATCGTCGAAGCCCAAAATAGAGGAGATCTTGACCATTGAATCGAGTAAGGGGCAACAAAAATGTTGATCTAGTTGAAAGGTAAAATCCCCAAAGTAGATTTAGAGCCGTCGATTGAGAAGGAAATGTGTCTAAATATCATTGACTCTGGAAGATTGGCGTACACAGGAAAGTAAGTTTTGAGATTTGAACCTCCTTGAGCCCGAATCATGAAATAAATCACTGTCGTTGATTTAAGGAGGTTATATATTATCCATAGATCGTGAAAGAAAAAATATGAACCGTTAGTTCAGGAGCGCCGTCAAGATTGTGAGATTGATAGTCCTATCACATTGTGGGGATTGAAGTTGCGTAAACTTTAAAAAGTTGAAGGCGGGACGCAATTGAAACCATGGTTTTGGAGAAAGGACATGTGGAGCTTTGTAGTGAATTGTGGGGAGAAAAGTGGGTTTCCCTCAAACTGCCTTTGATCGCGCCCACAATCGTGTGGTCACATGAGATCATTGCCCAAGGTCATATCGAAAGAAGGAGCTAGCACTCACTAGACAAAGATCAGTAAGCGCCTTTTGAATAAGCGTGTGGTCACCGTTGGTGGTCATGTAAAGGAAGGGGCTTAGAAGCCAAAGAAGACAAAAATGAATGACTGTAAATGCTAGAAAAGATGAAGAGTTGTGACTGCCAAAGAAGACAAATAATATTTGGATAATGGTCATTGATGATGAACAGATTCAACATAACCACCAGAGAAGATGAAGAGTTGCAATGAATACCAGGCAGAGGACTTGGCGTGATAAAGATATGCAAAATAGAGAAGAGAGTGTGCTTCTTCGATAGCTATGAGTGTGGGTAAGAATAGACTAGGAGCATGACCTGAGGTAGAGTTTAGAGGCACAACATATAGTATGTAGAGGCAACATAGAGAATAAAAGGAAGAAGAGAAGTTGAATAGAGAGGAGTCATGCGCAGGAGGAAAAATAGCATAGCATAGAAGCTGAAGAAGGAAGAGGAGACATGGAGCTGTAACAAACCATATCAGAGACAAATAAAGTCAGTAAATTTTTGTAAGATTCAATCAAGGTGGTAGGGTGGTGCTAGGGAGGATTGTAGTCCTCTAAATTCTGGTTGGTGCTAGAAGACATTTTTGGAGTTGGTGCTTCCATCTAGTTGGTGCTAGAGAAACCTGAGAGTTGGTGCTTCCATCTAGTTGGTGCTAGAGAAATCTGAGAGTTGGTGTTCTTTGCAAGTTGTATTTTTCTATCAGAGGTTGTAGCCTCATATTTTAGTTGGTGCTCAAATACTATGATGTACATTGTTATCACTTAAATTTCATCTGCAAATGGTTACAGGAATCCAACATCTCCAAACACCTATTAGTTCACCCACAACTTCAAAAATGCATTTCCAAAGGCCACAAAACTATAAAACTGGTTATAAAATCAGCATGCACTAAGAATACAAAGGAAGAGTGTGCACGTGTGACAGTCAAACAATGTTGAAAAAGTGCACATGCACCCAATGCACGACTATGGACACAAAAATCCACACATACCTCAGAACGATGCATTTATGATTTTGGTCGACCTTCCACCCACTTTTGGTTCATCTCCCAAGTCGATTTGACACCCAAATCCGAGCTGAATCTGAGTGGGGGGTTGGTCAAAGACCTAAGGGTTCCCTAAAGAGCACCTTGTTCACACTAAAGACTGGTTGAATAATGCCTCAAAGATTTGTTATAAAACGAGGCCATGGGTGCACTATATTTCCAAGGATTTAATTTGTATTGTTATGTTGCCTATATTCTCTCAGAGGAACCTCCTTCCTCATTAGAGCATACAAGCACCATCTCATTTATCCATTCATATCACCTCTTGAGTGAATGAGATTTGGATTTCTTCACCATTTGCTTCTAGTTTTCTATTTGTAAGAAGAGCTCAATCATTGGGGGTTCAAGATCTCTCCCTTGGAGGAAGAGGAGACCCATAAGTCTCCCTTTCTCTTTGGTGTTTTCCCACTAATACAACTTATCCATTGGTGGCATGAATGTTATTTTTTTTTTGTTCTATTTCCCTTATGCACTCTAGTTTAGTTTCTTTTATTGTTATTATCTTATTTGTTTGTTTATTTCTTATGCTTGATGTTTCTAACTCTTGCATTCACTACTGTCTTGTCCATCTAACCCAAATGGACTTGTAAGTGTCCTTCTTTTGGTCAGTTAGGTGACGAAAAAGGGATACAACAGATTGGCAAATCCACTGGAGATAGGTATCAGTTTCCTCCCCATTTGGGTTTTTTGAGCACTTCTTTTTTGTTTATTTAACTTGCAGAAACCATAACCGACCCATGCCTGCCTGGAACAAGCTAAATTTGGAGTTGAGCTGAGAGAATTTCATATGAAATTTTCTTCCCGGTCATGTAACAAAAAGTGAGCGTGTTTTTTAACCCACAGGCGCGTCTTCTGAGCATGTGCACCAAAACCATAGTGTTGCTCAACGCATTCTACGCACCTGCATCAAAAGGTCATTTTTGATTTGCGCACTGGAGCCAAATGCACCTCTGTCTACATTGCAACCCACACATTTGTCCATAAATTCACACATTGTAAGGGTTTTTGTGACCTGTTGAAGACCCATAGCCTTCTTAAGCTTGATTCTATGCAGATTGTAATATGAACCACACTTAGACACCACACTCAGATTCCCTCTCCACATGAAGGGTTAGTCAAAATATAGGCACTTAGGCAGTTAAAATCCATATGTATCCTCTTGTTGCTTTCATTTTTCCACATGGATGGCTTTCTTTGATTAAAGATAAGTTGGAATCATTCTATATCACAATTATAACCACTTGCAATGGGACTAGAAATTGAACGTCAATCTTTGAGTATGCTCTTCTCTCGTGCCTTAAAGCGATCTTGAGAATCAGAAAAACAATTGAGGGAAAATTTCATCTCCCTTAAAGACAAAATATTTTAGGAGAGGACAACAACCCCCTCGAGACTCCTCTTATTTTCTTTTTTTCAAAACACATCTTAAATTTGTAAGGTCCCATACATGCCCACATGCTACAAAGATAGGATAGTTTTGAATTTACTTTCTTAGATCACATCACTAGGGAAGTTTAAAAGTTTTGTAACGGGCCCATACATGCCCACATGTCCACAATCTAGGATAGTTTTTCAAGCTTTCTTAGATTAAATCACACTAGGGAGTTAAAGGATTGGTAAGGACCCATATGTCCACATGCTAGTTCTCAAGGGACTTTAAAATTCCGCAAGGTTGTACCAATGGAATTTAGTAAATTAGGTAATCAATACTTGCAAGGACCACACGAAGTCCACATGCAACAAGGTGACACCTAACTTATTAAAAATTTGGCACACTTTCACTTGTTCACACACAAAGTCACTACTCACTCACATAGTTTCATCTAGAATCATGGAGTTTGAAGTAAGTTTCCACCAAATGGATCCAGAAACACCCCACCCTTTTCTTGACGAAACTATCCACTCACACTTAAATTCAACGAGGTTGGTTCACACCCTATTGGACCTTGACCAAGTTTTGGGAGATTCTTGGTCATGTTGACCTATTTTGGACTTCGACAACCTGTTGAAGGAGGAGCAGAAGATGAAGTAGAGATCACGAGCTATCGACCCCTTTTTGGGTCATTTTTGGGTTTTTGGGAATATGTAACGGGAATGGGATGTCGGCCCATGGGTTTACCCATGTTTAGGCCTATTTTGTAATATATAAATATATGCCTAGGCTATATAGAAGTAGAAGTGCATCTATGTGATATTAGGCCGGTGTGCTAAGTGCAAGCTGGCTAAGTGCTAAGTGCTAGTGTGGTTTACAGATGCTCTGTGCATGACTGTAAGAGACTTGCAGAGCTAAGTGCAAGTTATTATAGAAAGAATGTGGATGGATTTGTGCTGTAACACAAGGAAGAAGGATCTAGCGAGATGCACAGATCTTCTGTCCTATGTGAAGAAGGGTTTCAGTGGCTTTGTGCATGTAACCTATTGGAGAATCTAATAAAGAAGAAGAGTTGGTTGACGTAGCCCCAGGGTGGGGGTGAACCACATAAATACTGTGTTATGATGCTTTGTTCTTTCTATTGATGTGTTCACATGTTATTTGCTAAGTTCTTTGGTGTATTTAGATAGATCTACTTATTCTTTGTGCTTATTATATGTGAGAATGTTAGATCTGATCTATATGGCTATGCTTAGTGTTTGATCTGCTCGATCTGATCTATTTACCTATGCTTAGTGTCTAAATACATTAGATTAGTGTGAATAGTTCAAAGCTCTGTTCTATCAACGAAGTGGATATTGATTTCATATTGAGGAACTGGAAGTGTTGAGTGCTTTATGAAGGAGTAAAATCATAGATATGTGTCCCAACTAAGGTTGCAGACACTTGAGTCTTGCAACCACCCCTGCCTCTACCTCGGGTGAGACTTCATCTGCTTTGTAGGTGTTGGCGAAAGGGCTGGTAGTTAGGGTTTTTTTGGTGTGTTGTTGTAGCGTTGAACCTTGGGTCTGCCCCTGTGCCAACAAATGGTTATGTTGTCGGGACTAAAACTGTGATTGCTGGGAATTGAAAAAGAAGAAGATTTGTGCAAAGATTTGACCTGAGACTATCAAAGTTATATGCATAGATCTGTGCCCTAGTGCACAGTATCCTACTCAATTTATAAAGCTCTATGCTAAAGAAAGAAGCCTGATTTGAAGAAAGGAGGTCAGATCTGAAGGAAAGAAGCAAGATCTGGAAGCTTTATGCTCTAAGAAAGGCAAAGTGAGAATTTCTTATTAAAAGAGGTAAGATCTGCAATCTCTGTGCTCTGATAAAAGGTAAGAATAGTTAAAAGTTTTAGGTCTGGAAGCCTTGTGCTCTGTAGAAGTAATATAAGTGGAAATTGTTTTTTCTAGAGTATGGATCTAGGTATGATTAAAAGGATTTGTCCTAGCTTGAAAACTAAGGCACTAATAGATGAAAGAAGGTTTGATATGTATATATCTTATAAGAATAGTGAAATATATGTTATACCCATGCATAGAAAGAATGTTTGGACTAACAAATGGATGTAGGATCCTACAAATAATTTGTTCCAGGTTAGCTACCATGATCCTAGTGCGCAGTACATAAGAGGTTGGGGATCATCTAAGAGGAAGAGAGGATTAACCATTTTTTACAGTTGCAGAATATCGAGACATATGGCTAAGGAATGCTCTGGTGGAAGATGTAGTTGCCTCTGTTGTAAGGCTATGGACCATGAAGTGTTGGATTTCCCTAGAATGATTGCTAAAGTTGAAAGAATGACTCTGAATCAAGAAAACCCTAAGATAGATCTAGAAACTATAGTCGAACTTCAGAAAGAATTTGAGCAGGCATTGCTACAGATGAAAGAAACCTTGAATGACCACCGACATGTCAACTTATCATAGATCTTCAAAGAAAATAAATGCATCGAAGCAAGAATAGGAGACTTCTACATTGATTGTGTTCTAGATGAGGAAGCACAGGTGAATATCATGACAGAGAAAACTTGGGAAGCTATCGGGAGGCCTGCTATGACTCCCTCATTAGGAGGGATAGGGTTATTTAGAGGAAAGTTGATAAACATGTGTGGAAGGCTCACCCAGATACCTATGAATGCCAATGGAACTTCGACAAAAGAATATTTTGAGAATATTAGATTTATTGAGGATAGCGCCCCATTTACCATGTTCCTAGGAAAACCTTGGACTTATAGAGATAAATATAGATGAAAAGAAGAAGAAGAATTTTTGGAGCAGAAGAAATAAGAGTTAAAATATTTCATGACCAGAAGGATCACACACTTGATTGAAGAACATGAGAGCAGATCGAAGCTATTTAAAACTAGCAACCCAGTTGTCGAAGCTGGAAGAACATTAGAAGACCCCCAGAAGACTGAAGTACCTACCCTAGACAAAGAAGAAGTATTATCCATGAATCCTAGGGAAGACTCTCGACACCGTGAAGTGACTATGACCAAAGAAAATAAGAATCATAATGGAAAAAGGAATACCAAGATGAAGCTCACTGGAAAAAAGGCTAGAAAGTTAAGTAAGAAGAGAGATAAGATCGAAAAGTTGCAGAAGGTTCCAGAGGGAACTTCCTAGACAGAAAAAATGAAAAATGGGAGCTTCGTTGGGATATCATAACAGCGACACATGGAACTTCGCCATGACAAAGAAATATAGTCGTTGGGGACATTATAACCATTCGATCGACGCTCTGAATGGGAAGAAAGGTAATTATGGTTCATCATCAGACCATTGGACTGTGCCATAACAGACCGAACAAGGGTTAATGGAGGTGAGCCATTGTCAAGATCCCTATTTATCCCATTGCGACACGCACTGAGAAAACGTTTTCCAATTGAGAATTTGAGACCACAGACGAAGCCAAGTTTATACAGTGATCATTGCACTCTTTCTTGCTATCTCAGTACTTTGTCTAATTTGTTCCCCAAACTCGCGATTGTTCACCCCGAGTGTGTATGTCGGAAGAATTGAGTGCCACAGAGAAAGTTGTTGAAGAAGTTTTGATCACCTTGATGACTGAGAGAGTCATGTCGATGTCTGAAGGTATCCAAGATTCATCCACAAGAACTGTGCAAGAATCTCCATCCACTGCTCGAGCCGGACCATCTTGGCTAGCCAATGAAAAGTGAACCAAGAACAGAGACGATTCTCGTGAATGCTAATTTTATTTCGAGCATTTTACCTGCCTATCTACCACCTCTGAGTGGAACAATCAATTGAGACAGTGTGCCCAGAGAATTTGAGTATGCTTTGATCACTGCATACCTCCTGAAAGGGATACGTACAGTTCACTCAGACCAAGAAAATATTGCAGCATTGAAGTTTAGCGACTTCAACCTTGGTGACAAGAAGGTCTAAAACATTCTCTCCCCACATAAGTACCTGACTAGAACACAAAGAAAGAATTCAAAGATAGTTCCCCAGTCATGGACTATGAACCTCATGCAGTCCACATTGCTCAATGTCATGAAGATTCCTCTCTTCGGAAGGCACCAAGAAGTGAATGCATGTGTCAATATTCTGTTGTCATGTTACCATGGTGGATACTTGTGGTTAAACCACTGTATCACAGTGGATCTGACGTTGATCAATCGAATCATAGGGCTGAGTATGCAAGGCCCCAAACCATAGGATTTCTACCCTGGAAAAGCTATGGACTATGCTCTCGCACAAAATATCAAGGATACTTATGGAGATGTCGAGAAGGGAATGCGAGGCTATAGGGTAGATTATATCTAGAGCAATGCAGTGTGCCTCAGTTGTCAGCTGATCAAAGGAAAGTTAGTCTGCAAGAAACGACCCACCCAAGTGACTGGTTTTGTAGTCGACTTTGCAGGAAAGTGTGCGGAGGGCCTACAAATGAATTGGGTGAAGTACCTCGTGAACCAGTTGGAAATGGACTACAGGGAAGCGTAAGATCAAGGATATGAGTTCCACTTCAGATTGCTTCTAATCTTGATCACTTTCATCGCATGGGAGATGCCAGAAGGTGCGACCTTCCTGGACATTGAGCCCTTTGAATCTCTAGCCATGAATTTTAGTACATTGTGGTATTCCAGTG
The DNA here is from genome assembly GCA_032191745.1 of Picea mariana. Classification (NCBI taxonomy): domain Eukaryota; kingdom Viridiplantae; phylum Streptophyta; class Pinopsida; order Pinales; family Pinaceae; genus Picea; species Picea mariana. The sequence continues at coordinate 66,486 of JASDQU010688759.1, forward strand.
ACATGAACAAGCAATGGAAGTGAAATTTCATGTTCCACACATATTACAACCAGCTAAGGAAAACCATCCAGTCTGAGCCTCGAATCACGCCAAATACTCTCCACAAGTTTCGGCCTTTAATGAAATTCAACGCGGACCACCATTTCATTTATATTACAATGTGCACTGATGAGGACAATAAATAACTTCAATATCACTACAAGCTGATAGAGGAGGACTTGGAGGAGATCACCAAAGACTGGTCATCAGACCTCCTCATTCCAGCAGACCCTATGGAGATATCCAATATTGACAGTCCATAAGTAGCGCATGATACACCTGGACCCAACAAGACAAAGAAAAATGAAGAATCCCAATATGTAAGTAGTACCTTAGCAAAGACTTCTTCCATCTCACCTGAGCAAGGAGGTGATGGAAGAGAGATAGATGGCGTAGAAGTTAAACAAAAGAAAGGTGAGGTTACACCACCTAGAGATGAGGAAGACCCCTCGAAGAAAAGGAAGGTTTCCCCCCCAAAGCCTTCCTCCCAGAAGAAATAGAAATCTTCTATGACAAAAATGCAGACTATCCTTACCTCAGATGACTTCAATTTCATTATAGCAGCCATGAATGATGCTTCGCTGGAGATAACAGAGAAACAAGAGGCTAAGCAGGAAGCGATGTACAATAGAATCGAGATTGAGCTCCAAGAATTAAATCAAGCACTACAGTCCATCCGCGCAGTCTCCACTGCGCCTCTGCCACTAGAAACATCGAAACTGGGAGATGGGCAAGCTCAAATCCACCAAATAGTCGATATAGTCGAAGTTTTCCTTCGACGAGCATAGGAGGAAACAACAAAAGCCACCGATGATTTAGTACAAGTACATGGAGTACTTGTAGAGCAATGCAGTACTGCAGAATGGGACAAACTTGATCTCCAAGAAAAGTTCGACGAAGAAAAATTCCAGCTGCAGAAAGAAAAGGAATAGTTTCTCATAGAGCAACTTGAAGTAAAGGAAAGGGTCAAAAAAGCACTTCACTCTGTGATAGTTATAGAAGTAAGGGCTGAAGAGAGAGGTCCACAATAGGTGGCACAAATTGAAGAAGTGATTCAACAACTACAACAACACATAGCAGATTTGGAGCTATGCGCGGTACCTGAGACCCCTCAAGATGTAAGAGAACAAAGGGAAGCAACCGCCAGGAGCACAGTTGAGAGACTGAAGACTCTTTCCAGAGAGTGCAAGCAATTGAGTAACCACAGTGCCCAAACACTGGAGTTGCAGCTCCAGGAAGTGAAGCAGCACACAGATACACTACAGGCGTAGCTGAAGGCCCTGTCAACTATAGACATAATGAAGAGATCTCAAGAACAATGCACAACCCAACAACAAATCCATATGATCCAAAGAAAATTTATGGAAATAACTCAATGAATCCAACCTATGCAAGATAAGGCCTATTAGTTGTTTACAGAGGTCAAGAGTCGATGATCAGAGCTAGAGGAGGTTGTTAATGCAATAGAACAATGCCTAGAAGGGCCAGTGAATGATGTAGTAATCCAGGAGTTCACTGAGCAAGAGGCCATAGCAAAGCATCAAGTCTAAGCAACTCAAGACAAACTCAAGGCGTTCGAAGCAGAAATGATCAGACCAGAGTGACTCAGGACAAGTCATAGGTGAGTGTTGGGGTCCTATTGGCCCTTGACCAAGTTTTTGAAGATTCTTTGTCATGTTGACCTATTTTGGACTTAGACAACCCGTCAGAGGAGGAGCGGAAGACAAAGTAGAGATCACAGGATCTCAGCCCCTTTTTGAGTCCTTTTTGGGATTTTGTGAATATGTAACGGGAATGGGATGTCGACCCATGGGTTTACACATGTTTAGTCCTATTTCGTAATATATAACTAGATGCTTAGGCTAGATAGAAGTAGAAGTGCATCTATATGATATTAGGTTGGTGTGCTAAGTGCAAGATGGGTA
>JASDQU010688760.1:24193-38910 GCA_032191745.1 Picea mariana
ATATGAAAATGTTTTTTTTTTTTTAATTTTACTTATAAAATGATTATTTTATAATTTATCAGTTGTGAAAATTTTAACTTTTAATTTATTATTCTCTAAATATAACTTTTTAATCATCAAATTAAATTCAAATAATGATAAAAATTTTACACATTGACATTAAATAATCATTTCAATGCATTATTCTCAAAATATGTGAGATTACAAAATTCAATAAAGTATCATAACATTTTAATTTATTTCACCAAATGAAAGAGATTGTTGTGACTTCATTCTTGTTCAAGTTTCATAAAGTGTGTTTCAATCTACTTAGTGCAGTTACTGTTGATAAAGATAAAAACATCAAAGTGTCTAGACCAAATCTAGATCTATAATCATTTTTTTATATGATTCAACTTAAATAGTCCTCTTTGAGAACTAGTAGTGCTAGCAAGAAGAGTATGAAAAATTTGCCACAATTTCATTAAATTTATATAAAACTCACACAACTCAGGTTATCCTCCACATTGTTCCCATGCTACAACCATGCTTTCCTTGAATACTTCTAATGTAGAGTAATAGTAAAATTTTCCATTTCATCTTAACCATTTTTTGTATTAATTTTTTGTGAATCTCCAATATCAAATTTTCCACATAGTCATCTCAACCATTATTTTCTTTGAGATTCTCTTTCATTCTCTTCTTCAAAGTAAGAATAGGGACTGGATAATTTTGTGATTATTACATATGGGTGAAAATTTTGATTTTGAGGATGAGATTAATCTTGATTATTTTCTTTGAGATTCTCTTTCATTCTCTTCTTCAAATTTAACATTATATCAAGTGATTATTACTTTAGTGTTTCTATTTTTAAATTTGATTAATAATGATTCATAAGGAAGAATTTTACATCAAAGTTTAACACTTCAATATAATATTACAATGAAAATATGAAATAATACTTTAATATGAATATAAACAAGATTAATAATATCTTGGTTAAGTAAAATGAAAAATGATTGTATTAAAATGTATGAAGTTTTATTCACCTATAAAAAAATTTCATCATATCATTTTGTATAATTATTTATGTTAAATGAAACGCATTGAAAGATTATACAATTTCATTCTACCACTAAGAAAACTTTTAGTCACATTACACCTAGTACTTGAACTAGGTAAAATAAAATTATTTAAGGTGGTTTGGTCTCAAATTGGTAGTGAATAACTTTATAAATATTTGAATGATGTCTAAACAACCTACATGTTTTACATAGAAAAATTACATTCAACAAATCAAATTTTGACAAATCCCTCTTTGCATTATTTTTAAAAACATATATATATTAAGTAAAAAAGGTAGGTCCTGTTATATTAAAGTTGCAGAATTACAGAGTTCTGTTGGAATGCCAACTGTCCCGCTTGTAGAGGAAACCAAGACAACTGGCCACTCCATGCCACTTTTTTTCAACAAAAAATTTCAGGCTGCCGCCCTGCCCGAAGGAAACTAGGATGCATGCCACCATTAGATTAAGTATGTTCTTTACTACGCTACCGACATCATTTCTATAATCTAACTGAGCTAAAGCTCTGGTTTGCAACAAAAGAAAAAAGTTTCTAACTATGAGCATGCATAAAACCTTTTAACCAGTGTTCACATCATCTTCTCTGTTCTTTCCTCGTCTAACTGGAATCGCGTAGACCTGTGCGCATGTAGGGCATTGGCATCTTGGGGATGTACTGGAGTAAGCGGCATAAATCATATCTAGGCATTGGTTGATTCAGATGGCCCTAAAAATCTGGTCGTCCACCATGCTGCGTGTGTCAAAAATTAATTCCAGGTGCTCCGGGTGAAGGAGTGGTGGTTGGTCCTGCAATTCTTGCGGAGTGGAGAAGAGGGGAGCTATCTTCTGTGTGTCGGTCTCATCCTTGCTTTATTTTATGCTGCCGCCCTGGTGCTCTTGCTGCTTGTTTTGCTGTGCCACTTCCTCAGGAGGTTCACCGCTTGTAATATGGATGTTTTCTTCTATGCCATCCTGGAATTCTTCCTCCACATAGCAAGTTATGAATTCCTCAGCTGGAGCATCTTCCCTGGGACCATGTGTTGTTCTTGGAGCAGGGGTATGGCATCCTTCCTGAAACAGGCGGGGGGATCCCAATTGTCCGGGACCGTGAAGAGGAGATTCTCTGGGTGATTCTGGATGGATTCATTCAGAGCAATCTCCTCAACATATGCCATGGGAGGTGTTCCATTTCTCCTGGACTTCCTCGTTCTCCTCCTGCTAGCTATAGCCAATGCTTTTTCAAAATTCTTTTGCCACTTCCAGCATGAGTCGAATGCATACCATGCTACGCCTCTGCGAGGCCGCCCCCTTGTTCTCGACATGTGTAGAAGCAAAGTTATGGCCAAATTTTCGACTGAGAGGGTGTCTCTGTTCTTGCACTCCGAAGGTTGAGCCTTCGGCTCTGCAATCTCCAAGTGCATCACAAATCCTCCAAGGCGGTTGATAAGGACGAAGGTGACATCCTTGGCCATTAAGGTTGTGTTCTTAATGCTTTGGTTGACCGTCCTCTTTTCTCGCGTGAGAGGCCTCGTCGTTTGGTATCGGTTGCTTGGGTTCACTCCCATCTTTAATGGCGAGGAGATGGGAGCCAGTGGCCAGCATTTATGGCATCACCCAGCTCTAATCCCTATGTCCTTCCTTGTCTATGTGGCACCCCATCCGAGGGTTGGAAATCCCTGTTGGCTAGAGCTTGACACCGATCTGAGATGTCTGAGTCTCCAAAGTTGTGTTCTTCCCAGTATATATGTTCTGTCTCCGTTGTTACTCCTTCATTTGCCAGGCAGTCTGCTACCCTGTTTGCATCTCTTTTCATGTGAGAAGTTATGATGCTAAGGTTGGCTCTTAGGAGGCCCTCAAATTCCTCTATCAGCCCGGAGAGTCACCGGTTGGGTGAGATTTTCTGCGGGTTTTCCCCATGGAGGATTTTGGTGATTAGTTGAATGACAATTTGTGAGTCCCCCTCCAAAATGAGCTTGTAGCTATGTTAAGCAATTGCTACTTGGAGACCTTGCAGTAGGCCCGTTAACTCCACCACATTGTTTGTTGTTTCCCCCAGATATCCCGCTACCAGGACAAGGATCTCTCCTCTGGAGTTTCTAAGTGTGGCTCCATAGCCAGCTAGTTCCGGGTTTCCTTTGGATGCACCATCGAAATTAAACTTTATGAAATCTATTGGAGGAGGGGTCCAGATGGTTGGGTTGTTGTTCTGATGTTTAGGTGCCTTGATCGTCAGTTTATTGATCAAGCTGGGCTGCCATCTTTGGAGAATGCATTGCTCTTCTGGGTTGCAAGTTAAGTCCTCTATTTTCCAGGGTTTACTTCTAACTGTTTCCTTGACAAGTGTGACAATTTTTTCCCAAGTTAATCCTGGTGTGGAGTCTTTGGAGTGAAAGATTCTTTTGTTTCATTCCTTCCAAATTTGCTAGAGAATGAAACCAGGGAGGGGTTTCCGTATGTAATTCAATAGAGGATTGTTGTAAGTAGTTGAGTCCTAGTTTTCAATCGTGCCACTGATGTTGCTCCTGTTTTGAATGGATCAATGCATTATTTGAGCTCCTTGGTCCCAAACCGACTGACTGTAGGGGCATTTGTTGAATAGATGTTCCTTGGTTTCCTCTTGTTGTTGGCATAAGATGCATATTGAGGGCCCAATGAAGCCTCTTCTTCTGAGGTTGTCCCAGGTTAGGACTCTGTTGTGTGCAATAAGCCAAAGGAAAGTGGACACCTTGGGCCAGAGTACCGGGTTCCAAACCTTATTCCATATGTTTTCCTTATCCTGATTTTGGTAATTGCCTTGTAGGTAATAGGCTTCTTTGACTGAGAAGTTTCCAGTTGTGGAGTGCCCCCATCTAAGAATATCCAGGCCTTCTCTGTTGGGGATTTTTTGGTGACTTGCATAGTGTTGCCAAGCTTGCAGGTCTAAGTTCTCTGGGACCCCTAATTCCTGGTTAGACGTCTTCCAATGACGCCACTGCAATCTTTGTTCCTCGGGTTTCCAGAGATCCTTCACCCTTAGGGGAGTGTCTTGGTTTAGAGCCTGTTTAAGGGGCCTTAGCTCTTCCAGGTCATTTAGAGGTTTGAGTTGTTGCCACGAGTCCTGCCAAAACATAACACTTTCTCCATTTCGTACCTCCCAAAAAGCATGGTCTTGTACCAGGTCTCTATTTTTCCATGCTGTGTTCCAAATATTAGATCCCTGTATTCGAGCATTGTGTTTGATAAGTTGGTTATCTTGTATGAAGGGAGCATATTTCTGCTTCCATATTTGCGCCCATAAATCATTTGGTGTTTTCAACCACCTCTACCACATTTTGGCTCCCATTACTTGATTGAGCTTTCCTAGATCTTGGAGTCTCAGGCCTCCCATGCTTTTTGGATCTTGTCCCATCCTACTAGCACCCACTTCTTGTTGGGTTGAAGACCTTGCCAGAGGAAGTTTCGCTGGAGGTTCCTTATAGCTTTGATGATTTGCTTGGGGGCTGCTAAGGTAGTGAAAAGGTAGGTGGGTAGGGTTTGTAGGACCGACTTGAGCAGGACCAGCCTGGATGCAATGTTTAGTGGTCTGAAGGTCCAGTTGTTCAGCCTGTTGGAGATGGAAAGGAGGAGGTTGTCCCAGGAGATGGATCTTGCTGCTGCTCCTGTTAGAGGAATGCCTAAGTAGTTGGACGGAAGGGAGCTCTTGGGTATTCCCAGGAGTTTGGAGATATGAAGTTGGACCACATCTGGAGTATTGAAGAAGAAGAGTTTGGATTTGTCTAGGTTAAGAGTCATGCCTAACGCTTCTATGAAATCAGAAAGGATGGAGTTAAGCTTGTTTGCCTCTTTTGCCGTTGGGGAGTTCATGAGTAGGGTGTCATCAACAAATTGACCGTGTGAGGGTGCTGGTTGGATGTTGTGCAGAGGCAAGCCTTTGAGAGATCCTTCTAGGACCGCTGACTTAATGTAGCGTCCCAGGCCTTCCGCCATGAGCACAAACAAAAAGGGCGATAAGGGGTCACCTTGTCTAATACCTCTAGAAAATAAAAACATATATTACAATTTATATAGAAAATCAATTAAAATAAACACAAATCAATAGGTGCATGCTACAATCATATATTAGAAATCAATTAAAATAAATTATTACTACTACATTCATCTCATTATGCAGAAGAAGCTAAGATGGATCAATAAGATGAATACCATGAAAAAATTACATTCAACAAATCCTTCTTTGCATTATTTTTACAAACATATATTGCAATTTACAATACAATCAATTAAAAGAAACAAAAACCAAATATGTCATCTCTTTCTATGTAGAAGAAGATGCACAACCTATCAATAAGATGGATACTATAGAAAAATGGCATTTAACAAATCCATGTTTGCATTATTTTTACAAACATATATTACAATTTATAATGCAAATCAATTAAAAGAAAAACAAATCAAAATTCTCATATCTTATTATGGGTAATTTGCAGGGAATGGGTAAGTACTGATTGTGGGTAAGGTGGAAAAAAGACATAGGTAAGTAGTGATTGTGGGTAACTTATACAAAAAAACACTTGGTGGATCTCTAGAAGATGGGTAAGTACCAATCATAAGAGAATTCAGAATTTAATCATCAATCTCCATTACTAACATATGGCTTCAATAAATAGAAAATGCATATAATCTGATTTTATTGTATAAAAATCATAACAATTCTTTTTTTGAAATGACATATAAGAATTCACTTATTGCTTAATATAAGGGGGGACGACTAATAAAAGATTAAAAAAACAACTTAAAAACAATGAAAAGTAGAATATATTAAGAAAAAATTCCTCAATCTTTTTAAAAAATATATAATTTTCAATCTACAAGTAACTTTTTATTTTAATTTTTATTAGCACATGAAATAATTCTATACCCTTTTATATAATGGTTAAGAATATATGTACAGATGTTTTCTCTTAAAAAGTCATAAGTTAACTCAGAAGAAATAGGATATATATACCTTCTAGACTTTAAGAGTCAAATAGCACTACATCAATTTTAATTCCTAATCATAATATGTTTTTAATTTCTACTTATATTCACTTATATTCACTTTTACACATAGTTATTTATTTAAAAAATATCCAAATCTACCATAACATCGATGATTGACCACTTTGCTTAGCTTTACTGTAGCAAACAACGGATAACGTATAATGTGCAGATGGTCAAATCAAGCTTTGGCATTTACTGTGCAAATTTCAAGCATTCTTACGTTACTATTAGGTTGACAGTTTCCTTTTCCCAAGATTAGACTAGCTCGACAGTTATATATTAATGTTTACATTATATATTAATATTGCAAGTCAACAATGGCCGACCGACACCGAGAAAATTGTCACACACAGAAAATTGTCCCAACGAATAAATAATGAAATATGTTCCTCTAAGTCATGAAATATATGTGTAGGAGAAAGTGAATAACTTGCCCAACTAATTGATGGGGCACGGGAGAGCCGTTATGGTAACCATGGGCCTACTTGGTTTTATTCTCACGAAGATATATAATCATATATTTCTATTTGATTTGGATGACCGATTCGATACATTGAAGATGCGTGTAGAATCTCAAAAACTATTAATTCTTCACATTAATTAGAGACGCATATCTCAAATATCAAATTCAGGAATCCGTTCTTCACGGGCTCATCTCCCGCGTTCTTCCTAAAATTTGTCCGACGAAAAGAGGGGCAGTCCGGGACAAAAGTATCCATGTCATTAGAGTTGGAGGAGAATCCAAGCAGGTTGAATACCAATCATAAGCTAACAATATGATCTCAGAGTGCATAGAGTTTCTCACACACAATATATGGGGAAAGAATTGAGGCTTATATACTATAGACTTGTTTACACAATACATGCAGGATTTTCATTTGAACACTAATCTAATGTCAAGGTTGAATAGCAGAAGATCCAACAGTGGTTGTAGTTTACCATTTGAAGGTCATATTTTGAGCTATAGTCCATCAAATTGAGCATATAAGATTTCATTGAAAATTTTTCAAGGTGTATAATTGAATGAGAAAATCCCCATTAGGTTAATTTGGCTTATATTTCTAATGTGAATGATGCGCACTATTGTACTATCAATTTCAATGGAAATAGGTAAATATGGAAAAGGAGACAACACAACACACCCTATTGGAGCATGAATTGGTGAAGGAGATGATGATTGATAGAAACACAATTATATGGTTTATCGTAATTGGCACAAAAAGTAATGAACTTGAATGATTACTTGGTACGTTGCTAGAATACTTTTGATTTGGGAGAAACCTAATTGTAATATTAAATGATAGCCTAGAGTATAAGCCATGATCACGGAAAAGGTGGCATATTATTCACTGCAAAAGATTGAGAATGAGATCAATCTTAACTTTATCAAATGAGAAATTGGATCTATTCATTTTTTTGTAACCAAGGAAGAAATAATACCAATGAGGCTACCCATGACCTTACTTAGAGAAAAATTTAAGAATGCAAATACACTTTCATAGACCAAATAAATAGTTCCATTCTCTTAAGGAAAAGAAACTAGAATTTCTCATTCTTTCCATAAGTCATCAAAGATGGGACACCAAATGAAGATCTCTTGAGGCCCATCTTTTAGATGACATTACCCTTTTTGTGTACTAAATCCTACATTACTTGTAAAAAGAATGTGACTAATATGAAACACTTTCGAATATGTATATTCACTTTTATGAATGATTGAATTTCTAATTTTATATAATATAGTTTAGTTTAATTTTGTTTTTTTTATTAATTTATGCATTTTTGAAGTTGTAGGCTTGTGACTAATATGAAACACTTTCGAATATGTATATTCACTTTTATGAATGATTGAATTTCTAATTTTATATAATATAGTTTAGTTTAATTTTGTTTTTTTTATTAATTTATGCATTTTTGAAGTTGTAGGCTAATGATTAGTACAAGTAATTCAAAAGTTCAAAATGGTGACTTCCATCAAACTCCAAATGAGAGAAGATGGGGATCATGCACCCGCTAAAAACTTTAAGGGAGATAAAAATTCAAAGCATTCAAGTCACTCAATCAACCAAATCCTTATTTAATTTGTTGGTTGAGGGAAATCAAATTAAGGAGGAAAATTATGCCCTTGAAATAAGGATCCCTAATTCTAGGGATCCTAGATACAAGTTCCCTTCATTGAAGTATTGATTGAAGGGATAATTGTGATTTTTTTGTATAATTAGTGTTATGATTAAAGTATGAAGAAGGCTAGTTTTTCTTTTTCATGCTACTTTCATAGTATGATAGTGCTTTTGAATTGTAGAAGACACCCTACTATCACAAAGTTAATTTTTTAAATTAGGAGACTGTATTTTAAGATTTTGATCACTTAATGGTTTCACTGAGGGTTCTTGTAGACACATTGAGTAGGGCCCATTCAAGAGAATGTAAGGAAACCTCTTTGTTGTATTCTCATTTCTATAGTAGTTTTCAATTTCCTATAGTAGTTTCATGCAGTTTATTACAATAGTTTTATTTACTTCATGTCATTTCATTTCAAGCCATTTCAATTCTACAATTTCACATCCTATCTATTGCATTTTCATCTCTTTAATTTCTGGTGTTTGATATCATAGTTAATCTCATTGAATCTGAAATAATCAGTGGTTGACAATATTAAGATTGAATGATCTTATTCATGGTGTCTTCCTCCTCACAAGGAACAAAAATAATCACTTCCCTCATCCCCTTCTTTTTACTTGGGATGTAGGAGTGGAGGTCACCACCCTAAGTGAGCAAAGGGATGTACATAGGGGACTGAGATTGAGTATATTTGTTTCTATTGGATTGATTTCTACATTCTTCAATTTCAACATCACTTCATTTCCTAAGTTTCTAGATAGTGTAGATAGAAAAATTTGAATCGGTTCTTGTATCTAACCTAAGGTACATGATGATGAGGAGTTTTATAAGCCTATGATACATGACATTATCAGTTGACAATACCTCTATTGAATCAATCCTATATCATCTATCTAAATGATCTAATAACCTCCCTTGCTTCTCCTAAGAAAAGGGAGTGGACTTCATGAGAGAAATAACTTAAAGGGAAAGGCCAACATAATGATAAAGCCAACCTTAGGTTGCACATCATTCATCAAGTTTATAAGTAAGATTGTACAATTGTAGTTGCACATATAGTGCACAATACATCAAATAAGCATGTCCCTAGATTGATAAATTAAAGTCAACTTGAGGAGTTCAACAATCTTGTTGTAATTCTTTGGCCCACTAATCAATGTAGTGGTGGTTTCCAATTAATTGACCCCAAAATTGTTCACATTATCTTTTAATAGGAAAGAATGATTTTGTTGGAAAGAGGAATGTTAAACTAACTAGAGAAATGGAGATGATCAATCAACATAGGGATATTTCAATTGGGGATGGTTGCACTCAAATAAGTTTTTGGTCACACAATTAATTCCATAGGAAATATTTACCAGCCAACATAGATCCCCAATGTTTATTTATACACATTTTATTATTAGAGAACAACATGTGGCCTCTTGAGGGTATCCTTGGCTTATTGATGCAGGAACATCGCTCCACGTCAGCATGCGCCAACTAATTAACACACATGATGCACATTCAAGGAAGGAGAGGCGTCACCCTCTCATTTTGCCTCGAGAATCTAAGGCGTGATCCAGGCATTTATGAGGACAAGCTGGAAAAGCCAAATTGTGCTTTCGCACAAGCTGGAGATAAGGCTGCCATTATGTGGCTGACGGTAGAAGGGATCTGCATCTGATTCAGAGGAAATTTCCATCATTGTAATTTGCCCTTTCGACAGACATTTTGAATGGTGATTTGACACCACTAGTTTAACTTGCGAGGGAAGCTCGTCGAGCCCCGCTTGTATAAATCTTTGTATTGTATGCTTGATAGAAGCTGCTGGAATTCGATGAAAAATTGTTGTAAGCCAAGTTGGGGATATTGATGAGAGTCGAGACTTAGTTGTATCTCAGTCTCCATATTTGTAATTTGACATTCCACCATTAATAGAAAATGACAGTTTTTCCTGTTTTAAATTTCTGTGTAATGGATGTCAAGTTATAACTGTCTTTTACATGCATTTGAATTGTAGATGAATGTTAGAAATTGTCCGCAGGGATAGAGATACAGTTTTATATCCGAGAGTGTGCTGAGTTAAGTCTAGTTCTCTAGGATAAGTGCAAGGAGTGCGCGACAGAGAGAGAAAACTATGTGAGCTGACGCAAGGAGTGCGTGTCTGAACTTAATGGAGTCAGAAGAGAAGTTGCCAGGAGGGCACACCATATTAGTTCACAGATTCAGGGAGAAATTTCAAGGTGGTTAAGTACCTTGGAAAGAAATACTGTGTTGGAGAAAGCACAGTTCAGAGTTGTTTAACATTGTGAAATACTCTGCCAGGAGGGAATCGAGCTAGTGTGAGTGTGCATAGAAGAAACACAGTTGGAAGTGTTACAGAATCCTAGGGTTGTTGAAAATCCCGGTGAAGGAAGGCTTTGCAAGAGTGCATATAAAAAGGAAAGGAGATGCCTTAAACCTTTCCATAAGGCTGAGGGAGAAGTCGTCGAAGAACTAAGCCAAGCGCAAGGAGTGCGCAAAAGGTGTTGTAAGTTCATCTTACAATCTTAGGAAGCAGAGTGAGAAACTGCCAGGAGGGCAAGAGGAAGTCCACTAAAGGACGTAGAGGAACTGGGAACCTTGGAGGTTTTCAAGCCAAGAAAAATCGCAGCAGAGCCCACAGAGAGTTCTGTAAGGAGTGCAGAAGGTGTTCGAGAACAGCCTAAGTCTCAAAAGAAATAATTTGTGCTAAGTGTGAAAAAGGATGCAAGGACTTGCCGAAGTCCTGAAGACAGTGAAGGTTGTCCATCGTCGGAGGAGACAGGTGGCAGAAGATTGAGAGGTTCAGAAGAAGGAACTTCAAGAGGTTTTCCGAAAGCAAACAAGGGTATTCATGAAGTCGCGAAGAGAAATTTCAATCTAGATCGTTGGATCTAGAAGCGAACATGGCAGAGATCCACACATTTTGGAGGAGGAACCCTTCGAGAAAAGTCAAGTGGAGAAAATCGGAAGAGATGGGAGCCGAAGTGATCCTAGTCATCCATTGGGATAGGATGGGTGGAGAGAGATCAACACTTCCATGATTCACAAATTGGAAGAAGCATAGTCAGAAGAAGAAAGGACTCACAAAGTCTAAACTCACGAAGTTGATCACAACCCTTGATCGCGAGAGGAACGAGGACCATAGATCTGGTCCTAAAGAATTCGTCAATTTGGAAATCGAGAAAAAGGGAGCAAGCAACACACGAAAGTCCCAAAGCACAAGATTGCAAAGGAGATGACCCACGGTCGTAGTCCGTGGTCAGATCAAGGAGGGAGCCTAGAATAGAGGGCTACTAGTATTGGCATTAAGAATTGAAAAGCGCTAAGGAGAGGGTTCGCAGGCGCCACATAACCTGCGCCGAGAAAGTAAAGGGCCTATGTCAAGTTAATTTGGTTCCATCAGGAGCTCAAAGAACCATTTGGTTTGACGACTTAAACGATCTTAGACCAGGAGGTCGAGCAGCCCCGAAATTCCAGAGGGAAGGGGGTGGGGACTACGTCAAGAGTTACTCCACGGCTACGAAAATCATGAGATCCTGCTCATGATCTTTCTAGCGTGGTTGAAATCCTTCTGGATTCAAAACCTTCTCTTGGAGCTGTCTCTCGGCTCCTCCGCTTCGCCGCTTCTGCTACTGCATCATCCTCGCTGCTCGTGCAGGTTTCCTGTTGCCCATCTCCATCGTACTGACCAATTCCTCTTCCAACTCCAACATCAACTTCCTTATCTCCTTGACCACCTCATCCAACTGCTCCATCAGTTGGTTCTTCTATTGCAGACTATCTTGCTGCAATTCTCCCTTGTATTTGGGCAAATCACACTGATCTCCCGAGTTGTCTTCTTCATCTCTTGCAGTCTTATCTTGCCACTCTGCTGCAGTATTCACTCCTAAAAGATTCTCATTACTGTTCTTCTACTCATCTACGACTTCCCTTGACAGATTGACTTTGGTTAGTCCTTCGGCTAGTCCCGTTCCAACTTCCACCAACTTCTCCTCATGCTCATGTGTCTCCTCTGGTATGGCTATCTATTGGCAGCCACCTTTTGTTCCTCGACTGTCTAACCAATCCTCTAGTTCCCTTAACTCCAATTCCCACAGAGTGAGTGAATCAACTGGGCATTCTCCTGTTGTTGGGACAGACTTCAGTATTTGTTCCTCATCCCTTATGACAGTCTCATCTTGCTTTCCTTTTGTTGCATCTGCAACATTTGTGCTCACCTCTCCTCGGCCTCTTGATAGGAATATCTTGACTCCCATAATGATTAGAACGGTCCTCTGATCCTTCTCTTTGATGGTGGAAGTTCTCAACTTCTCATCATCTTCATTCACACGACTCACAACTCCGTGTGAATATTCTTCTGAGCGAGGTCTTCCTTCTGCCTCCTCCTCATCTGTCAACTCCTCTAGATGTGAACTCTCAAATGAGCTCATCTCTTCTCCCTTTCTCACCTGGAAATATGAGATGTCTCCTCTGCCCACTTGGCCGTTTATGAGTTCCACTGACCTCTTCTCACTACCCACCTGGCAATCTACAAGACCCTTACCAGATCTCTTTCCCATATGATCGAGGTTTTCAACATGCCTCAACCACCTTTTTAACCTCTGTTGTTTCCCTCTAGCCAACAAATTCTGAACAGGACATTTAGTTGTTCTCTTCAAAGGCCACTCGTACCTCCAGCACACCTTTGCCTCCTATTGCATCTTGAATGCTAGCTTCTCCATATGGGCTTGGATTTCACTGAGATCCTTGTCCATCTCTGCTTTGCTTTTCTGCGGGAAGAATCTCCTTTGACTGTGATATTGACTTCCAACGACCATATTACTTTACCTGCAGCCCACCTGACTGTCTGACATCTGTCCCACACCTTGAAACAACTTCAACAGAGCATCGCACTATGTCCCTCTTCCCTACATAAATCAATTATCCATTAGCTCTGATACCACTAAAATGGTATAAGACTATATCCTTTGCCTCCTCCTTCACCTTTTGTCCACAGAAGAAAACAAAATATGATACCACTCCTGATGCAGTCCCCACCCCCTTCCCTCTAGAATTTCGGGGTTGCTCGACCTCCCGGTCTAGGATCATTCAAGTCGTCGAACTGAATGGTTCATCGGGCTCTCGATGGAACCAAATTAACTTGACACGGGCCCTTTACTTTATCAACATAGGTTATCTGGTGCCCGCGGACCCTCTCCTTAGTGCTTTTCAATTCTTAATACCAATACTGCTATCCTTCTATGCTAGGCTCCCTCCTTGATGTGACCACGGACTACGACCATGGGTCATCTCCTTCACAATCCCATGCTTCAGGACTTTCGAGCGTTGATTTCTCCCTTTTTCTTGATTTCCAGATCGACGAATTCTTCGAGACCATATCTATGGTCCTTGTTCCTCTCAAGATCAATGACTATGATCAACTTCGCGAGTTTGGACTTCACAATTCCTTTCTTCTTTCGACTCTACTTCTCTGGACTTGTGAGTCAGCGAAGTGTTGATCTCTCGCCATGCATCCTATCCCAATGGACGACTAGTATCACTTCGGCTCCCATCTCTTCGGGTTTTCTCCTCTTGACTTTTCTCAAAGGGTTCCTCCTCTGAAATGCATGGATCTATGCCACGTTCCCTTCTAGATCCAATGGTCTCGATTTAAATTTCTCTTTGCGACTTCGTGAAGATCCTTGTTTACTTTCGACAAACCTCCCAAATTTCCTACTTCCGAACCTCTCAATCTTCTGCCACCTGTCTCCTCCAATGATGGATAACCTTCACTGTCTTAGAGACTTCGACAAGTCCTCAACTTATTTTCCACACTTAGTGCAAATTATTTTCCAGTCCTTGCAGAACTTTGCATAGGCTCTTCTGTGATTTTTCTTGGCTTGAAAATTTCCAAGGTTCCCAGTTCCTCTACGTCCTTCAGTGGACTTCCTCTTTCCCTCTTGGCAGTTTTTTTCTCTGCTTCCTGATATTTTAAGATGAAATTACAACACCTTTGGAAAAATCCTTGTGCTTGGCTCAGTTATTCGACAACTTCTCCCTCAGCCTTATGGAAAGGTTTAAGGCATCTCCTTTCCTTTGTTGATGGACTCTTTCAAAGTCTTCCTTCACCAGGATGTTCACCAACCTTGGGATTATCCAACACTTCCAACCGTTTTACTTTTGTGCACGCTCACACTAGCTCGATGCCCTCCTGGCAGAGTATTTCAGAGTGTTCAACAACTCTGAACTGTGCTTCCTCCCACATAGTCTTTCTTTCCAAGGTACTTAACCACCTTGAAATTTCTCCCTGAATCTGTGAGCTAATATGGTGTGCCCTCTTGGAAGCTTCTCTTCTAACTCCACTAATTTTATACACACACTCCTTGCATCGGCTCACATCGTTTTCTCTCTGTGTCGCACAATCCTTGCACTTATCCTAGAGAACTAGACTTAACTCAACATTGATCCGGATTATTTTCGCCACGAAATGAGATCGGAGATATAATAAAGAAATGCACAGAGATATCACAGATATTCAATAATATAACA
>JASDQU010688761.1:5657-23220 GCA_032191745.1 Picea mariana
CCCCCTGTGGATTCTGCGAAAACTGTGGAGTAGGGAATGAAGGGGCGTGCATGGGTGCTGCTGGGTATCCTGCAGTACGGGTAGATACACGGTGTCCTTCAATTATTACGGCAATGGCGGGCTTTGCCTCCTGCAATAACCATTGTATAGTTTCTGAGCTCTCTCGGAAGCCCAGGAAATGGGTGAGCATTAGAAATTCCTTGGATGCCACTGGCAATAGCCAATCAACTGTTTGCCCTCCTCGCTCGAAGCCCAGCTCTCTGGTCAGCTCTTGTAAACGCACTGTTTGACTTGGCAATAACCAATCCACCCGTCTGCGTGCATCCTGGAAGTCCGGGGACTGCTTGTTTCGTACCATTTCCAGTAACCAATCGATAGTCTGACCGCAATTGTCATAGCCCATGCCTTTGGTAAGATCTGCCACGGCTTTGACGCCCTGAGTTGTGGGTAATAAATAATCGACTGTGGATCCTAGAGTTTTGAAATCCAAAAGTCTTGTAAGCTCGTCTAACCTTTCTTTGCAGTCATGCGGTATTTGAACTCTCGGGGCTCTTGTGGTCGCTTCCTTATTCTTTATTTCTGCTTCTGCGTGAGATTGAGTGGTTGTCATCTTCGGTTTTGTGGTGGAGAGGCGGGTAGAGCTTCTCCCTGGAGCTGGACTACCAGTTGCTTTCCTTTTAGCGGGGGCCATCTGATATGGATGGAGGGGAAGATTATTGATATCGAGGGGAATCTGTTGAGCTATTCACTTCTTGGAATATGGACAGGTGAGAAAAGGAGAAACAATCAAAAGTCCAAGAGCCCTCAGATCAAGATATCTCCGAGCGGGTGTGACTATGAATCCCACTTCTAGAATGCAACTTCCCTCCTTATATATGGGTAACCCTAAAGATTTAAGTAGGATTGTCGGCTTCGTTGGTGGACCCATCAGTGATAAAGTTTACGTAATGAAAGAAATATTAAGACGTTGATACCGATTTCTTTAAAAATCATTTTTCGGAAATTTAAATTGATTTTACATATATATATATATATATAAGAAGAAGAAGAAGTTACTTTAAGGTTATGGTTTTGATATATGAGATCAATTATTATTTTTTATTCGTAGGACTAACATAGATTCATTTTAAATTTTAGAGGTTACTGAAAACAACACACAAGCTAATGCTTAGTAGACTGTTAGTTTGTGGGATAAAGGTACGAGCTTTATATTCAAACATGTCACCTCCAAGAAAGAAACACTTGTTCTTAATCATGAGGGCCAATCAAACTTGTTTTTAATTAAATTAAAATATATTAAACTAAACTAAAGTAACACCAATGAACCATTTATATGGTTGTGCAAAGGTTGTCATTTTGTTCAACATAGAACTCTCTGATTCAAACATATCACCTCCAAGGAAGAATCAATTGTTCCTAACAATTAGGCTCACTCAAATCTATTTTCAACTATGTTAAAATATATTAAACTAAATTAAAGAAACACTAATGAAGCTTTTATATGGTTGTCTAGAGGTTTCTGTTTTGGATAACAAAGAACTATAAATTGAACTAGTAGTTCTCCTTCATGATGCAAGCCAACAAACCTTAGAAATGCATCTTTTTCTTCTCCATTGTATTAACTAACTATAAATAATACAATATTTTAGGTATTCCACAGCATCCAAAACCCTAATTTGTTCACTCGAATTGGATTACAATCCTAATCTCTTACCTAGATTAGATTACAATGAGCCAAAAGATGGAACAAAAATGAACCAAAATTTCTGAATGAGGGATCCACCCCCAAACCATCAAGCAAAGGAGGCCTAGTTGGAACCCCTCCGCTTCAGTCAACACATATGAACAAAGCATGGAGATAGCCATGCAAATAATATAACACATTTCTAACAATCTGGATGGGGCTATGTCATGTAAGCATCCTAGGTTCAAGCCTTTAAGGGTGTATATCCCTTGTGTGTGTGTGTGTGTGTGTGTTTTGGTGTGTGTGTGTGTGTGTGTGTGTGTGTGTGTGTGTGAGAGAGAGAGAGAGAGAGAGAAGGTGTTTGACTTTTTGGAGTTGGTTTCCTTTTGTTACACTTGTATTTGTCACCCTAGGTCCAAAAGAGAATCCAATAATTTTAATAGACTAAAATAATAAGTTGTACCAAGCAAATTGCTTCTAAAAATCCATAATTGAGCATGGCCACACTTTTACTAAGAATAAGAGCAGCTAGTTGTAGCCTCCCCATAGATAAGTTATGGGAAATCATTGGTTTCTCATATAAAACCTATGATCACCCCTGAGGTCTTCTGGATTTCGAGAGTTACGAGGAGATCAATAAGAAATGGGTTGGTCATGATGCATTATTGAGCATGGAACTCGTGCATGACCTAGTTTCACCTAGTTCACATGCCATGAACCTATCTCTAAGCTCCTCTAAGTTCTTATAAGAAGAGACCAATGTAGGGGATGTGCATCTAGTATCAAGTGTCTAAGCCTCCTGATGTTGGTTAAAATTAAGCAAGAGTCCTTTGCCATCAATTTGCTAATAGAGTTGGGTGTTGGTAATCAACACAAATGAGGTTGAAAGCATAGGTGAGAGAGTATATCATCTTATTTCCACGATACATCAAGTATCTTCATTTCTTCCGACCAAGCAAGGGTGTCTAAGGAGGATCTCAAGGGATAGAAGAAAGGAGTACGACAAGCTACTCAAGGTAATCATATAACTTGTTGTAACTCACTTTATTCAATATAGATCTATGTTATTTCCCCCCTCCAAACATTATGGAAATCACCAATGTTGTATGTGTGAGTTTAGTTTGGTGAACCTAATGTTACTTTAGTTATTAGATGAGATCTATTGCATACAATTCTATTTTAATATGTCATAGGATTTGAGAATAGTTTTTCAATGTGTTGTTTGCAAACAAAAGATGAAAGAGGATGCATAGGATTTAGATCTCAAGAGCACTTCCAAATGATAAAATTGGAAAAATTTTGGGAAAAGGTAAAGGATCCTCTTTATTTCTTCCTTAACATAGTTTGTTTATGTGCATTAGATCTAGATGGAATCCATAATGGTCTATCCTATGATCTATCACTAATTGTGATAAGGTCAATGAGAGGGGTTACCTATTCGTATATGATTTTCTCTACAATACCCTTTGTCATCAAAGGGGATAACCACATGTTCTACAATCCAAATTGGTTCAAGTGGAACTTAATATGATATTTTATCCTTTAATATATAAATTTATATAAACCTAAAATATCTATTTTCCCTAAATTTTGTAATGTAGTGCACAATATTGGGAAAAGTTAGACACCATATAAGTGTAGATTTGAAATGAAGCCAATATTTAAGGAGTCCTTTGTGAGATCTTATCTTGTAACAATGAAAGTTGTGGAAAATATGTTGAGCCACATGAAAATTCTCCATCCCTCTATGTGCATTAAAATAATGTGTAGCAAGTTGTTCAAAGAATTGCCATGGCTAAATCAACTATCCTTAACACAATTCTCTAGTCCTTCACCACTCCCATGTATATGTTCCACCAATTTCCCTACTCTAGGTTTTCTTTACACTCTATGTATCAAAGGGATTGCAACTCGAACCATTCCTCAATTTGATTCCCTAAATAACTAAGGAGATTAGAATAGGAAATATGAAATTGGGTGGCAAAGGAGAGAACGCCATTGTGGTTGAAACAATTGATGAAGTCATGGTGGAAAAACTACCAAAAGTGTTCTTTTTATATGCTTATCATTACATTCGAAGCATGATTTACAAAGAATGACAATTTTAGGTATTCTTCATGGTATATTATGGTTCATTTCGCTATTTTTTATGCTAAATTACATGAACATGTTGATTTGATTTTTTTATATGAAGTCTAACATACCTAGCCTACTAAAAACATATTAAAAGGTCTCTAACACAAATAAAATTAAGCAAGGGGAAACATGCCCAAATTACTCATACATCTAATAGCATATTAAAACATCATGATTGCAACCATACAATAAGTTTCCTAACACAAATAAAAGTAAGAAAGGTGAAATAGGCCCAAATTACTCATACATCTAATAACATATTAAAAACTCATGAATGCAACCATACAATAGACACAAAATTCATCTAAAAAATTACACAACGAAATTAACATCAGAAATAGAACATAACACTTATATTTTATAAAACACCAACTAGATGTGTATGAAGGACATTTCTCCCAACCATAGGCTTCCTATTCCATTTCTCTCAATAAAAATACACCCCCAATCCTGGGCTATGATTCCACAAAAGGTTTATCCTTTTTGGTTGTCCATTGTCCACACACAACAACCCACAACATAGGTTTCTAACTCCAACAAGAATTCTAATCCACCTGCTCTCTTTCCCCTTAACATGCACAACCCAAGGAATGGGATCCCCTTCTTTTCCACAAAGTCCCTCGATCCATCACACTTCCCTCCAAGGATCCATCACATGTTTGGCTAGGAAATATATTAGCTAGAAACTCTAGGAATTTTGAACTGTTACTTTGGAGTGCGCACAACAACCTTCTCAAGGATCTTGAGACATTTCCTCAATAGGAAATAAATTTATAGGCACACAACCTAATTTTCAACATAAAAACTCATTCCAATAAAGATGTTCTCATGCACAAGAGGGTTGATTTTCTTTCTGAACACCAAGCTCCCCTCTTGCTCCCAAAAAGTCCATACAGGGGCCACTCATTGATCTGGATTTATGAGCGGAATGAAATGAAAATAAACATCTATAATATTAACAAAGAGACACAATGAATAATAACAGAGATATAGCAAAACTTGACTTCTATTAAATAAGAAATATGATGAAACTATAAAATGTAGACTGAAACAAGCTTGCTAGAAAGGTGGTAGCTTATCTCTGACAAGAGATCTGTCATCTACGGTCATTCGCAAGAAGATGAGTACAATGAGGCTCCAAAGGAATTTTTTACATCAAACATGAATTCTAAAAACCTAGACATCCAAAAAGATAACCCTAAGAGATGAAGCGCCAAAAGTCATGTGGGCCCCGTTGGGGTAAGTTGATACATCAACTTCCCAAAGTCATTACTTTTGCATACGATCTTCGTTTTAGGTGCACGATAGCCCATTGGAAAATGATATTGTAGGAATAAACATTATTCCATCACACTTTGAATCTTTCCATAATGTGATTTTGGCAGTCCCAAAAAATGTTTTTTAGGGCCTCAAAAAGGCCCCAGAAGTTTAGGACCCGAAAAACTAGAAAAAAAGTTGCCAAGACGAAAACTGAAACTGCCATGATGAAATATGTATGTGAGACAGTTGGAATAGGTGGGTGGCCACCAATACCCACCTGGATCAATCCTCCACCCTTAAGAAGAAATGGTATCCATTACGTTGAGTTCCCCCATCTGATGAGGAAATTTCTGTTGAATTTGGCCCTGGGTGAGCCACTTTCCTTGGTGTAGGAGATGCCATTCTTTGACAACAAGATAAATATGAAACTTTTTTTGGCGAGTTCCTTTTACTTGTTTGTCCATGATATGATCACTGGATGCATGTTTCATGTAGTCAGGGTTGAGATCTGTTGGTGGCAATCATTCTGCTACCTTTGAGGTATCCAATAATGGTGGAAAGTATGGTCGAACGAAATCCACATTAAACAATGGGTACAATCCAAGGAAGGGGGGAATGTTGAGCTCAAAACAATTTTCACCCACAACCTTGGTGATGGTATAAGGCCTATAGCGTAGTGGGAAAATCTTACGATGGGGTTTTATAAGGCGTTCTTTATGTAAGTGCAACCAAAATTTATCTCCCACCCGAAACTTGTGTGGAAAACGATGTTGATAATGGGGCTCCTTGTACTTGGAATTGGACTTCTGCAAAATATCGTTCAATGATGGAATATGTATTGGATTCATTCAATGAACCAAGTGGATTTGTTGGCTTTGGTTTTCACATGGGACAATTATGCCTGTGTGGATGCAAAGGGTAGTGCAACATCCATGGGACCCAATGGTTGAAATCCCAACCCCACCTGAAAGGGGCTGTGGTCGGTTGAGCTATGTATGGATATGTTGTAACTATGTTGAACATGGGGAATACTCTCATCCCATGTGTGCAGATGCTTGGAATTGTACATGCACAAAATATGCACAATCATCATATTAACAACCTCGGTTTGGCCATCCATTTGGGGGTGGAAGGTCATGGATTTGGTGAGCTTGGTTTCCATTCGTGACCAAATCATTGACTAGAATGTGATGAGAAACCAACTTTCCCAATTGGAGATGATGGTTTGTGGTATCCCAAAATGTACCCACACTCGTTTAAAGAAGCGATTGGAACTGGCCTCTGTTGTGATTCTCTTCTTCCGGGAGACCATAATTTCCATCTTGTAAAATTGATCAACAACCATGAAGAGAAAGTCATTTCCCTTCTTGGTTGAAAGAAGGCCCAACATGTATTCCATCAATATGGATTCCCAAGGCCTGTAAATAATAGGAAGAGGGGTGTACATGCCCTTTTTATTAATGGATGGTTTGGTAATGGCGCAGGTTGTGCAAGACCTAATATACATGGTGACATCCTTTCTGAGTTTCAGCCAATACAAATGTTGTTGCAGAACTACCACTATCTTCTCTATGCTGAAGTGTCCTTCCACTCGACTGTAGTGATCTTCCCAAATCAAATTCACATGCTCACTTGATGGAACATAGAGATGGCCCAAATGGCACAACAACCCATCCTGCAAATGAAATTCAATAACAGATATGTTTGTTCCCAACATCTGGTAAGTAGTGGTGAAGTCATGATCTCACTCATAGATTTGTGGCTAATCAGAGGTCTCTTGTCTAAAGTAGTGTAGCACTGTGGTTAGTGCAGCAACTAGAGGTTGGCTGAGGCAATCAGAGACGCGGTTGTTGCTCCCTGTCTTATACTTGATGTTGAGATGGAACTTATAAGAGTATGTGGACCACTTCTAATGGAGATCATTCTACAATTTTCCTTGTGTCTACATGAAATGTAGAAGGTTATGATCAGTTTGTATGGTTGTCTCCTTCCTAATAATGTAATTCATTTTATCGCACAATTTGTACTTTCCTAAATCCCAAGTGTAGCATTCCCCTAAGCTCTGATACCAATACCAATTTGTAATGTTCCTCGGCCTCACATTGGCCAAGGGTGCCACTCCTCAGATGATTTACTTAGCTCTGGTACTATGTCATAACGTCCCCAGCCACCCATGACTGGGCCACGCTACATGAGGGAACACTTTTGTTCTCTCATAGTGGAACATACTGTAACATACCCAATATTCAATTGAGTTATGCCACATAAGTTTTCTCTTCAAACTACATGCAATTATAACATATACATACAACACTCTTGTGGAAGCTTTACATATAAACATAAACAAACAATTACATTCTGTAATGTATGATTTCATGCGGAAATAACGGTAAACACAGATATGCAGTATATACAGGGAAATACCCATA
Organism: Picea mariana; assembly: GCA_032191745.1. Taxonomy (NCBI): domain Eukaryota; kingdom Viridiplantae; phylum Streptophyta; class Pinopsida; order Pinales; family Pinaceae; genus Picea; species Picea mariana. Next base: position 13,167 of record JASDQU010688761.1, read on the forward strand.
AACATACAGACAATTATAATAACATACATGATAAATCGTAACATAAGCATGTAAATAACAATGTATCATGTAAATGTATCATACAATTGGTACTTATCTTGGAAAGAATGTCACCAACTGCATATAGACCGTCCACGAACCTTCCAGCGTTAGACTACACTATTCATCACTCTCAACAGTGAGTCACCCCCGAGGTGGGACTGAACTCTACCTGGGTAAAGGGGTTCCTAACCAGGCTAAAGGTTCATAGACAACAAGAAAGACTATGTCTCAGGTGCTCACTCAAATAACAACCTACAACCTCTCATTCCCCACATGTCTATCCCACCCAACGAAATGTTCCCTTTCTTTACTTAATAGTCCCTCGATTACCCCACTTCTCTTCCAGGGCTTCAGCAACAGGTCAGACAGGAAGTCTCAAAGCACTATAGCTGCAGTTTATCACCTTCAGGAAATAAATCCCCAACAATTCTCTCACTCATAGAATTGCTCACAGGCCTGACAACCCGCCTCTTCAATATCCCAAGGGCCTAACAACGTGCTTCTTTAATCCCGCTCCCAAGCTAACCAGGTACACCAACTGGAAATGGTTATGGAAACAAGCTCAGATATAGTGAAATGAATGTCTGAAGGATAATGGAATACGTGAGTGAAATGATCATGGAATCATTAACTGGATGATTGAGTGATGTACGGAATCATCATGAAATTGATCATGAAGAATCATCGTGAAGGTGATGGTGAGAATGATGGTAAAGCTGTTGGTAAGAATCCTTGTGAAAAATGACCAAATGAGCTAAGTCCCCACGATATGAATGCATGTCCCCAACTTGACACTTGTCATGTTGGAAGCTACTTTAGTCCACTTGTCCCCAACTTTAGAACTTAGGATAAAATAATTATCCATACTTTATGTTTTAAGAAATATTAATATAATATTCCTTTTTGTCTTAAGCTCTCTAGCTTAGCCCTTTTCTTAACTTTTGGCCCTCCCTTTCCCTAAATGGTGGAGTTCAATCCGCCATCTCTTTTATCATGGTCGGTCTACGCACAACGATGTATTTTATATTTATCATGAGACATATACAAAATAGGCGCACTGGCCTTTCACATCTAGGCACTCTGACCTAATTCCAAAACATAACAATCCCAGCTTATAATAACTGGCCCACTAACCTATAACACATATCATATACACAAGGTTCTCTAACCTCCATACTACGCACACTTTAGTTAATGTGCACGGTATCCAGAAATGTGAACACTACATCATTTTATTGCGCAGTACATGCACGCACTATGCCATGGAAGGTGCATTACAAAATGATGTCAAAACAACTCACCAACTTATGTACACTTACACTAGATTTACAAATGGGTTCGACCAAGGGATATTACAATCCCCTCCCCTTATTTATGCACTGTCCTTAGTGCATCATACACCCATATACAACAGAGTTTTCAAAAATCTTCAAAAATATGCGGGTATTATATCCACATTGCATCCTCATGCTCCCAAGTAGCGTCCTCAGGACCGTACCAGGTCCATTTGACCTTTACAAGCCCCATGGATTGATTCTGGAGCTACTTGATTTTCCGGTCCAAAATGCACACCGGATGCACTTGAAAAGTGCCTTCTTGCTCCATCTAAATCACATTCCAATCAATAACATGATTATCATCAGGTATATATTTCTTTATCAATGATACATGGAAGACATTATGAACAAACATAGATGCAGATAATGCAATCATATAAGCAACTAGACCAATCCTCTCTAGGATTTCAAATGGCCCACAAAATCTGGCTGCCAACTTGGCGTAACTTCCCAGCTTTAGGGAACTCCTGTTAACTTTCACTTTTAGGAAAACATGATCACCCACTTTGAAATATCTATGGGTTTTGTTCTTATCGGCATAGATTTTCTACCTATCTTGGGCAACTTTTAAATTCTGCATAATTTTTATCATTTGGTCTTCCATCTCCTTGGGCAACTCTGGCCCAACTACTATCCTATCAGCTAGATTATCCCATCTCACTAGAGTATTGAACTTTCTGTCGTAAAGTTCTTCAAATGGGCTCATCTTCAATGATGCCTAATACCCATTGTTGTAAGCAAATTCTACCAAGTGCAGGTAGTCTTCCCATTTTGATGGTTTGTCCATCACATACATTCTCGGTATGTCTTCTATCACTCTGTTCACCCTCTCTGTCTATCCATCAGACTCGGGATGATAAGCTATACTAATGTTCAGATTCGTTTCGAACCCTTTGAACAATCCTTTCCATAAATTCAAGGTGAATTTCGGGTCTCTGTCCGACACAATTGTTTTAGGAATTCCATGCAATCATGCCACTTCCTTCATGAAAATATCAGCAGCATCTGTTGCCTTGTGAGTAATTTTTAGTGGAATAAAATGGGTAGCTTTTGTAAGCTTGTCCACCACCACCATGATCGAATCATGTAGCTTGCTTGTTTTGGGCAATCCCGTAATAAAATCTATTGTCACCACTTCCCTCTTCCATTCAGGAATGGGCAAAGGTTGTAGAAACCCTGTTGGGTGCCTATTCTTAGCTTTAACTTTCTAGCATTCCATACATATAGCGATGTATTCAATGATCTCTCTCTTCATACCTGGCCAAAAGTAATGTCTCTTGATCGCTGCCACGGTTTTCTGATATCGAGGGTGCCCTACATAAGGGACATTATGCATCTCATGCAAAATCATATGTTTCAATTCATGGACATTTGGAATAAAAATTATGTTCTTGTGCAACAATATTCCATCTATTCCCAAATTATAATTATCCACCTTTTGTGGCATCTTACACTGTTGTAGCTTAGCTACCAATTCTCTGTATTGCAGATCTGCATTTGCAGCCTCCATAATTTTGCTTTTAATATCAATCTGATACATGCTAATGGTTGTAGCATGTAGTTCATGCACCCTCCTGCTGAGTGCATCAGTCACTTTATTATCTTTCCCCTTGATATGATTTATATCAAAGTCATATTCCCTTAGAAATTCTAACCATCTGCTTTGCCTAGCATTTATATTTGGCTGATCAAATAAATATTTCAGACCATTGTGGTCTGTTCTTATCTCAAACCTCTTCCCCATGAGGTAGTTTCTTCATTTCCTCAAGGCATGCACTATGGCTTCCAACTTCAAATCATGAGTGGCATAGTTTCTTTCATGCTCCTTCAACTTCCTTGATTCATAACATATAACAAACCCAGTTTGACTGAGGACTCCACCAAGTCCTTCATTGCAAGTATCTGTGCATACAATGAAGTGTTCATTTGGGTTTGTAATCCTTAATATTGGAGCACTTATCAATAATTTTTTCAAGTGTTGGAAACTCTTCTCACAATCCAGTGTCCACTGAAACTTCACTCCCTTTCTTTGCAAGGAAGTGATTGGGTGTGCAATCTTTGAGAATCCTTCAATNTTTGAAATGATATGCCCCAAATAATGAATTTGTTTCCGATAAAATGAACACTTGCTCAATTTGGCATACAAATGATGCTCCCTTAATACTTGCAACACCATCCTCAAATGATGTTCATTCTCTTCCTCTGACTTAGAATATATAAGAATGTCATCCAAAAAGACAATGAAAAACTTGTCCAGATATTCTCGGAAAACACCATTCATTAAGAACATGAAAATAGATGGTGCATTTGACAACCCGAATGGCACCACTATGAACTCATAATGACCATACCTTGTCTTGAAGGCAATCTTGCTGATATCTTCTTCTTTAATCCTTACCTGATGGTATCTTGATCTGAGATCTATATTTGAAAATATATTTACATCCTTCAATTGATCAAAGAGATCATCAATCCTTGGCAGAGGATACTTGTTCTTAACAATTACTTTATTCAACTATCTGAAGTCAACACACAATCCTAATGTTCCATATTTATTTTTCAAAAACAAGATTGGGGCACCCCAAGGTGACACACTTGGGCGCATATACCCCTTCTTCAGAAGTTCTTCAAGCTACATTTGCAACTCCTTCAACTCTGGTGTACTCATTCTGTAAGGAGTCTTTGATACTAGCGCCGCTCCAAGCATTAAATTTATAGAGAAATCAATGTCTCTCCTTGGGGGTAGTCTTGGTACGTCCTTGAACACATCTTCAAAATCTTCCAGGAATGCATAATCCTCCAAATTTGGCACCTTATCTTTAGGTGTCTCTGCCAATTGAGCTGCAATTATTTGACATCCTTTTCTGTAACATTTCTTCAGCTGCAATGCTAAAATTTCTCTAATGGTTACTACCCTGGGAATTCTCTGCACTTTCCCTAGTTTCCCTTTCTCATCCAGGAAAGTAAATTCTTTGTTATGGAAGTCTAGGAGAGTATGATGTTGGTTCAACCAATCCATCCCAATTAGACATTCATAGGAACCTAAAGGAAATATGTTCAAATCTTCCTTGGTGTTCAGTCCATTCATGTCTTTGAGGCATGACTTAACCATCTCATTAACTTTTGTTTTGGCTCTTGTAGCCAGCTACACCAACCAGGATTTCCCATGCTTGCTTCTTGGCAATTGCAAACTTTCCACCATGTTAGGGTCTATATAACTACAACTAGGTCTTGAATCAATTAAAATAGCAATGGTTTGGTTGTTGATCATACATTCCACTTCAGTCATGTGGGACTGATACTCTGCTTGCTTGTTGTCCAGGGCTGCATAGATCCTTGGCACATATCTGCCCATGTCCTCCACTGTTTCATCTTGTTGTACATTGTGAACAACCCTACCTTTTTCACCTCTGTGAGGACAATCTCTAAACCTATGATCTCCTTTGCAACCCAAACATTGAATGGGTGGCTGCCTTGGCCTTTGACTCCATGTGTCAATTGTTCTGGGTTCTTTAGGCATTTGTTGTCCTTGTGGATTATTTCTGAAGAATGGTGGCTTAGCTCCCATCTTCCTCTGATCCATATTGAATTTATTTTTGTCTTCGCGAGCCTTTTGGAAAGCCGGCCTATCTTTCTGTTGATCATATAGGCATTTAGCTCGCCTAATGGTCTCTTCCAATGTCTTGGGATCATCATACTGTATTTTTTCACTCATGAATGATGGAAATCCACTAAAATACCTTTGAATTTTGACTGTCTCATCCTTGATGAAAGAGACATACTTCAACAGTTCTAGAAACCTTCTCTCATATTCATCTATGGTCATATTTCCAAGCTTGAGTTCAAAGAACTCTTTCATTTTCTTGTCATAGTATCTCTTAGTCAAGTATTTCTTCTCAAAACACTTCTTGAATTCCCTCCAAGTGACACTTTTCTCTTTAATGTGTTGCACTTGCACAAGATGATCCCACCACATGGAGGCCTTTCCTTTGAGTTGATAGATAGAAATTCTACCTTCTACATGAGAAGAATAATTATGCAATTGGAAATACTTTATCATGCCCAACAACCATGTTTCTACATATTCATCCTTTTTGTGCTCACCATCAAATGTAGGAGGTTTGATTTTGTTCATTCTCCTCATAGTTCGTCTACCCGAGACCTATTATGCCTTCTTGCAGGGATTGAACTTGAGCTGTTGTCTGCTCTCTTATTGGAATGCCTTGGGGAGTGATGGCAATGTTTTCTAATACTTTTTTCTTTTCTTTCCTCATCTGAAGACTTGTGACTTCAAGATTTTCTTAAGCCACTCTCCTTAACCAATTTCTTTTCTATTTTGTTCAAGCCCTCCAATAACTTCATGTTGAATTCATCCTGTTGCACCTTGGCTCTCAAAATCCTTTCATTATCATTTTTATGGCTTTGGACATCCTTCAGCAAATTTTTAATAGTCTCTGCCATATTCATGTTTTCATTCCTTTCTTCTCCATGTCCATTGGAGTTTGTTCCTTCAATGCCCAAATGGACATCCATCCCTCTGCTCTCATCTTACTGATTGTAATTCCCTTATGCCTATTCCATTCCTACGGACTCTGCACTGATTTGATCTGATCTAGTTGTTAATTCTTCAAAATGTACAACCATCGAAACTTATCGGGCTAGCAATTCAACAATTCATGAAAAAAATATGAACCATTTTGGTTCAATATATACAATGGCATTATCTCTTCTGATTTCTTAGTGTTATCACCATGAAAATTCTAGATAAGACCCAAGTCTTGAGAATCATAGATGCGCAGCGCCTTCAGAGATACATCTGGACAAGAAGGTGGTTTGTCGAAACTACTTTCGCCAAGATGCGGTTTCAATATGCTAAATTCACCACTCGTGGAACAAGAGACGGCTAGTTAGATCACCCCATTTCACTCGTTTGTCACTTCATAGCCATGTGACATCATCTAAACGCCTCCATGTAATAAACTCAAAAGCTAATCATTTGAAATGGATTAGCCGAGCATGGCAACCCAACACACTTGTATGTAGTCTGTATGTGCTTCATAATTGGGATTCTATAACTACCAATCCTAAAGTATGAAGGAATATGCTTATCCATAAATGAAATAATCTCCAAATTGCTAGACTTTCTGCTCTCGGTAAAAGCATTTTGGTATCCACAAACTGAGATACATGGACAAGGCTAAATCCAGTGAGACTGGTTATTTGGGCAACATGCTAGACGTTCCTGTGAATAAGGAGGAAATGTTACTTGCTCACATTCTAGCTACTAAATTCCACATAGATTTGGTTATAGACTCGCAGTTGGAAGTCAGGATGAATCCTACTATGAAGGATTTAGTCATCAATAGGCTAGTTGCTAAGAAGAAAAGGAGCAAGCGGCAAAAGAAGGAATCCATAGCTGAAATGACCGAAAGTATTGGAGAGAATCAACCGGTCTGGTTAGATTCTTTAAAGGAGGAGATCGCTAAGCTGAAATGAGTTCTCAACTAAAATTAAGTATATTTCAATGAATTTTGGATATCTAGTAGTAGAGGTAAGGAGCTTCAAAGATGATAGGCCTTCTCTTAAATGGTCCTTTTTCAAGGGTAACTGCTATCACTCCCTTTTTTTAATTTTGGGGTTAATACGATTATATAAATGCAGAAGTGGATTTTGGACTGTTTATGACAAAATTCTAACTAGTGGTGTTATGAGTCTTGTTTTCTTTCATAGTATGTTTTTCTTGTAAGCTTATATTTCACTTCCATCTATCTGAATCAAAGGAATATAAAACTCAGAATTCTTTTTAATTAATGCTCTGATGTGGTTGTGTGTTTCTTTTTCCTTTAATATCATGCAAATTTTCTATTAAAATCAGACTCATTGCCTTCCAAACGACTTCACGCGCACAAACATTCAACCTATACACCCGTATTTATCGTGCACAACAACACCACAAAGTAAATTGTGCTTTCTCACACCTATATCCACTATGCATTTCTTCTTCGTCGCACCAATAACTTGCACACACTACTTTTGCGTTCTGCGCCAATATCCACTGCCCACAGTTTTAGTATCGCACACTGATATTCCACATGGATTTCTCCCTATGCATTGCACCATGCCAAAGTTCAATATGCCCGATCGTGCACAATAATCTATGTGCAACATTGAATACACTGACGTGAGACAACTTATGGTCATATTATGCATGCACCAACCAAAATCCTCTGTGTTTTGTAATGCTTTCCCACCCTATGTGCACATTACTATGTGTGTGCTCACCGCACAATGCTAAAATCAATGCGTGCCTCCACACAAAATATTCTTCCACGCAGCGCCACAATTTACCGTGCACACCTGCATGCCAACATTTTCCACATGGTGCCAAAATTTACCATGGACACTATGTGACTTGAAATATGGTCACTTTGAAATTAATCTTCTGTGAATATTCGCTTCAATTGAACCTCTCTGGTCCATGCAGGCTCAGTGTTGGAACTGAAGCACTGATACCAATTTATAACATTCCCCTAAGATCTGATACCGATACCAATTTGTAACGTTCACCGGCCTCACACCGACTTAGGGTGCCACTCGTCATATGCTTTACTTAGCTCTTATACTATGTTGTAACATCCCCAGCTACCCATGACCAGCCCACGCTACATGAGGTTAAACTTTCGTTCTCTCACAACGGAACATACTATAACATACCCAATATTCAACTGAGCTATGACACATAAACTTTCTCTTCGAACTGCATGCAATTGTAACAAATACATACAACACTCTTGCGGAAGATTTACATATAAACGTAAACAAACAATTACATTCTGTAATATATGATTTCATGCGGAAATAATGGTAAACACAGATATGCAGTATATACAAGAAAATACCCATAAACATACAGACAGTTATAATCACATATATGATAAACTGTAACATAATCACGTAAATAACAATGAAGCATGTAAATGTATCATATGATTGGTACTTGTCTTGGAAAGAATGTCACCAACTCCATACAGACCATCCCTGAACCTCCTAGCCTTAGACTACACTGTTCATCACTCTCAATAGTGAATCACCCCCGAGCTGCGACTGAAATCGACCTGGGTAAAGGGGTTCCTAACCAGGCTAAAGGTTCATAGACAACAGGAAAGACTCTGTCTCAAGTGCTCACTCAACTAACAACCTACAACCTCTCATTCCCCACATGCCTGTCCCACCCAAGGAAGTGTGCCCCTTCTCTTCTCAATAGTCCCTTGGCTGCCCCACTTCCCTTCCAAGGCTTCAGTAATAGGTCGGACAAGAAGTCTCAGAGCACTGTAGCTGCAGTTTAGCACCTTCAGGAAATCAATCCTCAACAATTCGTAGGCAAACCACTTCCACCAGGACCTTCTTCTTCTCAGTCCCAAAGAGCTACAATGCCCTTCAGATCCCTTATCGGGACCTTTTGTCACCCATAGGGTGCTCTATTGATCTCCCGACAGTCTTCTCGAGAAATTGGGTTTCGCGTTATCGTGAAACTTGTGGGCACGGTTCTTGTGCTACCCAAAACCTCGAAACCCGATGGGTCAAAAATTCAACGCTTTCGTTCTTGTCGAAGATTTCCCCATCGGGAAATCGGTACATGCGATGTCGCGATTCACTTGCACCACAAATTCCAGAACCCCGAACTCCGATGCGCACGTGCGATATCTCCCTGACACGTCGCCTCCTCTTTGCGTTCTGTCGGGAATCGCATGATCATGATTTCAATGGTCACAATCCCTTTGCCCTGGGAATTCCCGAATGCCGAACCCCGATATCTACAGATTGCAGACACGTGTCCAGCTCGAGATCCACAGTCCAAATTTCTTCGAGAAATCACAAATCACGATTTCAACAGGCAATGAACTCCGACCTCCACAAACTCCGATGGGCCAAATCCTGATGATTCTTGACTCCTCCTCTGCGAGCTTGTATTTAACCTGCGTGCATCTCCTCCGAGATCTGACGGCTAGCGGGACTTCGCGAATCTCCCCCTGCGATACCTGGCCGTTGAATCCTCCTCCTTGAGGAATTCTTCTGCTCTAAAGCTTCGTCCTGTTCAAACCTTCTCCTGGGTCCATTTCCACAGTATCACGAAGGAACTATCCCTCCCGAGCTTGTCAACTCTGACTCCTTCAGAGACTTTGTACACACTTCTCATGCTCAGCCTTCAACAACTCTCAAAGTGTCGAGTCTTCCAGACTCTGTGCACTTCCGGCAACAGCAGTCTCTGTCTTCTACTACTCAGATTTACTACTGAGACTTCAAATTCAGCCTTCACTTCTCCTACATGACTCTACCAATCCAAATCAGCTTCTGGGTGAACGAGAATAAGGGTTTAACTGCCTAGCCTCATCAACACACTCTATGTGGATGAATTCAACTGCACTCTATGCAGGAATCTCCTGGCTCAGACAGAGAAACAATTGAAACTTATTCTCTTCTCTCTTGGACTTCAGTTAAAAGCCTGAAATCACATGCACAGCATATTCAAAGCAATTGCATGACCAGAAAGCAAACAGTCATGAACACATAAACATCATACACAGAGAAACAACACCAGTCATGAAATTGAATCAAAGACTCTCTTCTATTAATTCCAATCTGTACATGGGGTTCTGCATACAATTTCTCTGCTT
>JASDQU010688762.1:9667-22691 GCA_032191745.1 Picea mariana
CAGCCAAATCTATTTCATATTTTTAAGAGTTGTCATGTATGGTTATTTAAAGGACTATTTTCTAGTCAATAATGCATGTAGGAATGAGTTTTTTCAGCCGAGGTAGCCATGGTCGAGGAAATAGAGGGAGAGATAATTGGAACAAAGGCCCAAGAAGGCCAAGGTTCTCCATACATTTTGATGCCAACTCACAAGAGCTTGGCCAATTATTTCAGGCTGGATTTTTCAACTGGAATGGGCAAGGAGTGGTCCAAAATAGACCTAAAAGGCCTCCTTTCCAAGTATGGCAAGCCCCTGGTATCCATGTACCTCCTCATGTCTCATTGCAACCTGAGGTTCCTGGAAATGATGGATGCATGAGATTCTCCACCCGACAGTCTCCCAACATCATGGCTGGCCCAATTTGTCCTTCCCTACTCCTCTGCCTATTAACCCCATTGTCTAGGATGCCCCTGACCACTTGCTAGTGCAATCCTCCCATGCTAGCAAGAAATTGAAAACTGAGGCCCACCATGCCCTTGACAAAGGAAAATCCATTGCTGCCCCTTCCTCACCCTCCAATGGCTCTGACAAATCCATGTCTTCCTGGATGCATTTGAGGGACGATTGTTCCCATGTGATCAGTGAGATTAGGCCTAAAGGCTCAGTGCATCCAAAGGAAAATTCAGGAAAATTGAAAGGTGACAGCAGCAATAGGGAAAGATTGCATCGCAGAGTGAGAAATATGGCTTTTGAGTTTTATTTTTTCTATTATTGATGACAGTTAACTTCAGGAATTTTTGGACAACGTGTTTTATTTTGGATACATGAGTAATTTTTTATTTTTTTTAATATTTTCAAATATCATGAGCTCAATTTTCAAATGTTAATATGTGGATGGGAGTCACAGGGAGGTGTGTTTTGCTTAACTAAATAGTTATGTTATGATTTTTATGAGCTAAAGGGAGTCACAAGGGGTCTCGCCTACTAGTTATTATTTATTTGTAAGCCTTATTATGATTATTACTTTCCCCCCTAACTAAAGTTGGTTGAGTCTTTTAATTAACTTAACTAATGAGTTGGTTCAGCTACTTCAACCAATTCTAATTTGTTTAAAAGAAAAAGGAAAGGGAGGAACAAAGGGGAGATAAAAGCAGAAGCAAGCTAAGGTTTTCTCTTTGAGTTTATGTTGAGATAGTTTAGTTTTCATTCATTCATTTATTCATCACAAGCCTAATTCTCTTTTATGATAGCAGGGTCTTATTGTAGAGAACAATATTCGGGGCTAAATTACATCATTTAGACACTTGTTTTTCAGAGGTGTTGATCTATCTTTGATAGTCTGTGTATACTTGTTTGTTTGTGAATTAAATTTCATGACTGACAAAGGCTATTGTGTAGAGTTGAGTGGGCAGAAATCTGTGGCAAGCTAATCCATCTTTTAGAGTTCAGTTTTGGTTTTCTGTTAGAGGTCCTTTTGTATGTTCCATCGGGGATGTCTAAGTTTGACTTTGGTCCAAAATTTATGTATGAGATTTTGTAAATAAAATGACTCTTTGGTGGATTGAAATGAAATAAAGGATTGCTTTATGTCTCATCTGTCTTGATTATCATCTTGGTGTCTTTACTTCTGCCTTTACATTTATTTCAACAACTGTTATATTTAGAAAATTACATAAAAAGTAAATTTCCAACAAGCTTTTTATTGATAAAAGATTATCCTAAGCACTTGTAATTAATACTTGTGAGTTAGTATGTTATTTTTGTTGGCTATAAACATAGGGTGATATTCCCGTCTATTTTTCTTTAGCCAAGAAGAATCTAAAAATGCTTGAGTAAGATCATTTCATATCTTTTCCTCAACATTTATTTGGTGACCGTACTAGGGAGATCTTCGATATCTCTTCGGTTAAATTTTATACTCGATTTTCATCGATACATCTTTCTTTTTTGTTATTGATCCTTGACTATTTTATTTCTTAATGACTGTTCCTATTGCAAGGCAGCCCAATATTGCGCCCGGTCTTGAAGATAAGACCAACATTGCTTTGAATCTATTTAATACCATATTAGACACTGCCAATACCCATGTTGATCTTAACCTTTCTTGGGCAACAATTGAACAAGATATTAGTGCTCAAGAACAATTGGAAGCTAGACATAGACAACCTAGAAATCAACAGTAACCTTTTGTTTCTTCATTTTTGGCCTTTCTTTCATGTCCTTAGACTCTCGTGCTTCTAGAAGAAGAAGAGGCTTGTCACCTAAAATCAATCCTATTGTTGAAATAGGAAGAAGAAACGTTGTGTTTTCTGCCCAACAAAGTGCTCTAAGGAGGACTTTATTTGATTCATCCAGTTCGTCTTTCTTTCCCTCATCTATCATCCATAAGATGGAATCTAGTGGTGGTTCTGGTGGCACTGGAAGTGCTCCCTCTTCTCAATATTCATCGTCATCAGTGATTGGTAGCTTATATAGCCACCTCAATATTCATCGTCATCAGTGATTGGTAGCTTATATAGCCACCATATCCCTATAAAATCTACAACAAATCCCACCAAGGTCATTAAAAAGTATGGTCTTTTTCAGTTCGAAGAAGATGCCACAACCACACTGTGGCATGTGTCCTCTCCTCTTAACCTAACACCTGCTACTCGTCCACTTCCAAATTTTAAAGAGCACATGCTTAAGTTTTCAAGAAATAAAATGTTCAGTACAAACGAACAGTTGGTGGAATTTTCTAATGATTTTCATAACATAGGGGCCAACAAAAATGATACTTGCATATGCTTATTCTTCAATTCCTTTGAAGGAAAGGTTGTGGTTGACTTCTTTGACCTTCCTCCTAAGATTTTGTCTACTTGGGAGGAGTTAATATATTCGTTCATATCCACTTATGGGCAATATAAAAGCCCAGCCGAGAAGTTAAGGGAATACAATAATGTCACGTATAAGGATGGTGAGACCATAAATTCTTTCAACTTGCATTTCACCAAGTTATACAATAAAACCCCCAAACTTATCTGCCCTCAGAACCAATCCACTTCCATGCATTACTACAATGCATTCCCTTCCCCCTACCATTATAGGCTTGAAGAAAAATCCATTGATAATCTCGGTTCTGCTCTGCATACTTGCTCAGAGTATGAAGAACATCTTGAAAGAACAGGCTTTCCCTAGAGAGAATCGGTTAAACAGATAGACATATTTGCCCTCTTGCAGCTAGTACAAGATATGAATAATGGTATGACATCATTTGAGCGGAAAGGAACTGTCTCTCCTCTCACCCATGGAGCTCCATCCTCTTTTGCACCTCCCTTTAGGAGTCCAGTTGAAAATAATTTCCAGCCTAAAGCTATCTTGCCTCAGATTTGGTGTAACTTTTGCGAGGAACACCATGAAGAAACCACATGTGAGGTAAAGAAGAGTGTCAGAGATAAGATCTTTGGTAAAATACCAGAAGCTACTATCGATGTCCTAGATTTTGCAGATCCATAAGATGTCTTGGTCATCAATACTAGGAACAAATCCTATGCTCCCAAGTGAAAATTTGATCTTCCCCGCAGTTCTTCTAGCCCGAGCTCATCCTCAACCGCTACTACTCTCCAAGTTTTTAAGGTTCCTAAGAGTCAAGGAGTCACTTCCCCTCTCCCCTCTTCCAAGTAAAATATCTTGAATAATTTGGCGACCATCAAATCATATATAACCCTCCTAGACATAGTTGTCGTCCCTAAACAACAGATGCATATGAAACAATTCATGGAAGGAAAATCTTTCGTTGTAGCCAATCTTTCTGAAGAGGTAAATGAGTGTACATAACTTTAGATACCATGTAAAAAATCCTCCTTTCTATATTTTTGTAAATATTATGGATAATATTTCCCATTGTTGCCTCATTGATGGTGGTTCAGGCCCAAGTGTGATGTCAAATATTATTATGGAAGAGCTAGGCTTGTCTTGTACAAATGAAAATGCCAAAAGCATGCTCTCCTATAATAGTCTACAACAAACAACCATAGGTGAGATTAAGGATGTGACCTTGGTTTTGTGCACTCATCCTGAGATAAGAACAACCCTCAGCATTCAGGTAATTGATATGCCTGTAAGCAATTACTCAATGATCTTGGGAAGAGATGGGAAAGCCTTAATAGGTGGATACCTCTGACTTGAAAGGACACATTTATCCGTTCCTCATAACGGTAAGAACATTATAGTCCTTAGAGAGGGAATATTTTCCCCCTACATAGAGAGTGTTACACAATCTAGCGTAGACTATATCGAAGAGGACTTGGGAGTGTATTCCATCTTTGTTGAAGAGGATAATATTCCTTTGGAATAAATCAATTTAGAAGATGATATGTGGCACATGCACTTTGATGGTTCACGCTCTAGTGAAGCTAATGGGGCTGGCATTATCTTGGTTTCCCTTGTAGGAAAAATTCAAATCTATCTTACAGTTTAGAGTTTCCCTGTACAAACAATGTCACTAAGTTCGAATATTTATTATTATGAATTGGAAACGCCCTTAATCTTGGTTGTGTTCACCTTTCAGTTTTTGGAGATTCTGAGCTTGTTGTGAACTTGATACAAAAAATGTGCCCTCCTAGAAACAAGTTGATGGAACGATACTCCCAAACTGTTTGGGAGCTTATCTCGAACCTTTTATCCTTCAACATCACTCATGTTAAGAGGGAGTTTAATTCAATGGCTAGTCAGTTAGTTGTCTTTACAGCTTCTCCTAATCAGCAACTTTTTCCTCACAGTCTTGATTGTTCTCTTCAATCTCTATATTGTCCATATATCCCTAACGATGTAGAATCTTGGCAGGCCCTCCCTAACAATGAGATCATTTGTGCTTTCATTCAAGATGAACCCCTTAAGCCCGAGGAAATTATTTCCATAGAAAACAATAAGATTCACGAGAGCTTGACTCCTCTTGACGGCTCATTTTCATTGAGTGTTGTAGGTAATAAAGAAAAACAAAAAGAAGAGTTACGAATGAAGGTGGGTGAAACCATCTCCTCAAACATTGGGGCACTTGAATCTCCAAAGAACAATAACATAGATACCCAATGTTCTGGTAACAAAAAAAGGAAGTTTGTCAAGCTACTTGGTGGATTTCGAAAGGTTTATGCTTGGCCTTATAAGGATCTTCATGGTTTTGATCTTGGTATTTTACAGAATGTTATTCCCATCAAGGAAGGCATGAAACCAATTATGCAAGAACAATGATCTATTAACTCTGCATTTAAAGAAAATTTTAAAAGGGAGTTGGAAGAATTCTTAAAGGCTGGGAGGTTTTTTTCAGTCCACCCTGAATGGGTTTCCAATTGGGAACCTACTTCGAGGACCATTGAAAATATTAGAATCTGTATTAATATTTGAAATTCTAGGTAAGATATTATGATAAATGTTTTTCCTCCTCTCAGTTTGGAAATGGTTCTGCAGTAGGTTGTAGAGTCACAGTTAGGGCCCTTACTTAGAAGTTTGTCCGGTTGCAAGAAAATCAAGGTAAAAGGGGCAGATGCTCACAAAACCACTCTTACCAATGATGCATTTCTAGCTTACTTGATACAGGAACTGCTTTTAAAAGACCTATGCACATGACTCTCGATGAATTGGTCAGTCTCCATCTCTATCTTGATGATCTAATTGTGTGCGTCAAGGGACTAATGATTATATCGGATTTCCAAGTGTTCGGTCCTTTCCAAATTGCTTTTGTCTTGAACACTAACTCTTATATCTTAAAAGAATTATAGGAACAATTGTTTTCCTACAATGCTAACATCCCTCGCTTGAAATATTGCGAGGGATCAAGATGAAAAGTTCTAATGTTGTCTGGATTTTCTGTATACTAGTAGCCTAGATCTGCTTTCATTTTTTGTGCTTCTTTTTATGTTTGACTTCAACTTTCTGAGTTAAAAATTTTCGTTATGTCTTCTTCATTTTGTCTTTTATTGTTGTTGTTTGATTTTCTTCATTGTTACTTATGTTATGATTTTTTTCCTTATCACATTTTAGTTAATTTGGTCAAAATAAGATATTGGATCAATTCTGCCACGGTGACACTCCTATGAATCATTGTTAGTCAATAAAAATCAAGCTTACACAACTGTTATGGTGTCTCCTCTGAAGGACCCTTGAAATTGTTATATATTTCCACTGTTGTCTTGTAAAGAATTGGTTATCTCCTGCTTCTTTTTGCCATTTCTTCATCCATTGAGGTTTTAAGAGCAAGTCTAAAAAAAAAATCTCCTTAAAGTTGAGAGCAGATTCTGGTCAAATGATTATGCATACAGTGGTAAAAAACCCTCATACTTAACACTTTTCATGAATTATTCCCAAATTCCCAGTCATCTTTCCGTTAAATTTGTGCATTTCCCCATGTTGCATAATCTTCCTGGATGTATCTTCTGGACCTGTTGTTCTTGGTTTGTGAAACCATGAGTTTTGAGTTATAAATCTGTTGAAAACAAATTTCCCGGTGGAGTCACTAGTTTTTTGACGATTAAAAACATCAACGAAGTTTTGCCCGCAAAGTGTTGCTAAATTCTACTATTATAAAAGTTAAATAATACTAGTAGGTGGGACCCCCTTGTAGATTGGAGATCAGGTTTGGTCCTTCTTTGATGTTTTTGCTGATGTTCGTCACTGCTTAAATGGTTGATGAGATCTTGTTCCTATTGGTTATGGATTGGGCTTATGAGGTATTGGCTCCTTATGTTACTATGGCCTATGTTATTCATTGATACCATTGTTGTCTGTTCTTAGGACACCTTCACAACAAACATATTAGTGAAAATACATAAAAGGCAGTTTGGAGAAAGACAAAAATACTATAGCAAATGCAAAAGGAAAAGGGATCTAACTATGCAATTTTACTATACTACATGCATGAAAGGTTAAAATTAATATGGTTAGATCCTAGCTAGAAATTTAATGGTCATGTGAATTAATTGAGTTATATGGTTGATATACATATGGTATATTTTGGAAGGACATGATATGGGTGGCACATTTTGACAAAGTGATAGATACTTATGGTTATGTGATTTAACTATGTTATATGCTACGTTGTTGATTTATGTATGGCATAAGTTAAGGAATATGATGGTCGCGCTATTGGCTTTTAATGAGGTGATGGTTTTGATACATGGTCTAATTAATGGTGTTAATGAAAAACTTGTTGGCATGTAATAAGGAGTTAATGGATTGTGGGTAGAGGCGACGTGCATTTACTGCATGTCATCTTTACTCCTTCTGTTGGCCGCCACCCTAGTCGGGCTATTGTTCAACCTTGTTGTTGTGATTATGCTTCGATTTCTTCACAGAAGGGAACCGCTCGGCCAACTCGCATTTTAAGGTGTTCCATTACTGGTACGTATTTTTTTTTCCATTCATGAGTCTACTCTGGTTATGAAATGATTATTGTCTCTGGTGTATTGGTCTTTGCTTTCTTTAAGTATTGAAACTGTGTAAAATTTTGATTTTGGGATGGAGTGTTGATGGTTTTCTCTGCAATAATGTTGAATTCGTAGTGTTATTGGTCATCCTAGGTGTTAGCAGCCATAAGGGCTCTTGGTTACCTTTGTCAGTTTATTTGGAGGGTTTTTGTTTGGTCTGGGGTGGCTAGTTGTCCTCACGCATTCGTATCGCTATGTCCAAACTTTGGCTTTTATGGGGTTTAATGGTTGGAAGCTCTCTGTGTCACTATGTCTTGAGCATTGGTTTGTTTCCACCACTAAAGCTTATGCAATGGGTTATTTTGTTCTCTCTCGGCCTTTTCTTCACTTCAGTGTTGTGGTTTTTTGATTGAGAGCCACGAGGGTTATACCCTGCGTGTGTTAAATATGATTACTAGTCGAGTTTGAGCCTCTCTCCTCTGTTATATCCCTCATGTCACGGGATTTGTTACATGTCCATGAATAAGTCATGGATCTCTTTGTGTTTGCACCATTGGTCTCGGAGGTTTTCACCATTGAAGGGAGTTAGCTCTAGATTTTCATGTGTTGATCAGAGAGCAAACCCTTAACTCCACAAGTGTGAGGGTTGATAGAAAAGACCGACGTGGCCTGTCAAGCTTACCGCTTGGTTATTGTTGGATGGTTGTGTATTTTCAACAAAACTGGGTACAGAGTCGCCCAATTGGTCATATGATGATCGTGTTGGTTTGATATTTAGTCATTGCCTATGTTATTAAAATGAATAACTCTGCATTGTTAATTGGGCAGTCCAGATACATAATCACTCTCCTTATGTTTGATAACCCGTTATTATTTATTTAAGAAGGTCACAGCCTCGCTCCATGTCGATGTGTGGTTTCCACAACATGATTGGTTGTTTGGTTGATTGGTTGATACACAGTCATGGTATTTTTTTCACTAAGGATTGTTTGGATGTTTAACTCAACATTTGTTACAATTGTTTAATGATGTTCATGCATAATGAATATGCGGTGTTCCTTCACCACGAATAAATGGTCATTATAACTATGAGATTTTGGGGCGGAGTGGTTATTGTAACCAGGATGACTGTAGCAATTCCATCCACTGTATGCGTTATGGTTATTTGATTGCGTCGTTAGGGATGAGCCCGAGTTTTACACAGCATGATTGATTGCAGTTTGATTTATTTGAAGCAATATTGTATTAGATTGGTATCTCGGCACAATGGGTTGATTTATTATTATGACTATGTGTTTGGAATTGTAAAATGGGAATGTTGCATCGCGGTGTTTTGGGTGGCTTCCCACTTGTATGATATGGATAATTTTGGGTTCCACACTTAGATATAGTCGTAGAGTTTTAAGCATGACTTTGTTGCAATTCGATTATTGGTTTTATGAAGTGAGGCATGTTGTTGTTGCCTCGTTGTATTGGAAGGATAGCCCAACATTTTTATTATTTAGAGTCACATTGAATTGAGCTTGTATAGTCACAGGATTACACTTGAGTTGATTGAATTATTTTTTGTTTCCTATAGCCTGGCATGAGTTGGAATTGTAGTTGTTGTCTGTTTGTTTAAATGATGAGTCAGGGTTATACAATTCAAATTTGGATTATTGGGTTGTTTTTCCACATTGTTTGTTAATGAATATTATGCATTTTAAATGACAGGCCCGATTGCAGTGACAGTATAACTTCATGGAAATTTGAAACACGACTTTGGGCGTATTTTATTATTTAATAAATGTGTGGGCATTGGTTGTATTTGATGATTAGCAAAGTGGAAATGGTTACTATTATACATTTGAGAATTGTTATAAGATGCAAATTCGATAAATGAAAGGAACAGAACTTCCTTACAGATTGTGTGGAATGCATATTGTCTTGTGATGGCACTGTGTGGAGATTTGATTGTGAACAGTGAACTAGTTAAATACACAGAAATTGTTATTTGGTCAAGATGATCGTTTGGTTGGCGTATCTCCTTTTAACAGAATGGCTATATGGATTACTTGATTAATTTTGTGAACAGTAACTGCTCTTATTCCCCATCATTAATTCACTTTTCGCTAATTACAACCCCATCACTTTCCCACATTCATTTTTCACTACTTGTTCCAAAATTGATTACAGTCAAGAAAAATTTTGTGTTGAAACAGTTGGTAGTAGCAGTGTCTTGGTTGAACTACAGTGATGTTTTCTTTGATTTGCAGTTGAGTATTGTTGTCTTTGAGCAGTAATCGTATNCATATCCCAGGACTCTTTATTCACCCCTTGCTCATTGATGAAGAGTAAAACAATTTGTATCGATTGGATTGCATGAGTCTGATACATTGTTGATCCAAATCTATTTCATATTTTTAAGAGTTTTCATGTATGGTTATTTAAAAGACTATTTTCTAATCAATCATGCATGCAGGAATGATTTTTTTCAGTCGAGGAAAAAGAGGGAGAGGTAATTGGAACAGAGGCCCAATAAGGCCAAGGTTCTTCATACATTTTGATGTCGACTCACAAGAGCTTGGCCAATTGTTTTAGGATGGATTTTTCAACTGGATTGGGCAGGGAGTGGTCCATCCTAGGCCTGAAAGGCCTCCTTTCCAAGTCTCGCAAGCCCCCTGTATCCCTGTACCTTCTCATGTCTCATTGCAACCTGAGGTTCCTGAAAATGATGGATGGAAAAAGATTTTCCACCCGATAGTCTCCCAAGATCATGGCTGGCCCAATTTGTCCTTGCCCACTCCTCCATCGATTAACCCCATTTTCCAAGTTGCCCCTGACCACTCGCAAGCGCAATCCTCCCATGCTAGCAAGAGATTGAAAACTGAGGCCCACAATGCCCTTGACAAAGGACAAGATGCTACTATGCCTTCCTCACCCTCCAATGGCTCTGACAAATCCATGTCTTCCCAGATGCATTTGAGGGACGATTGTTCCCACGTGATCAGTGAGATTAGGCCTAAAGGCTCAACGAGGCCAAAGGAAAATTCAGGAAAATCGAAAGGTGACAGCAGCAATCAAGGAAAGATTGCACCGCAAAGTGGGAAATATGGATTTTGAGTTTTATTTTGTCTATTATTGATGACAATTGACTTAAGGAATTTTTGGACAGCATGTTTTATTTTGGATACATGAGTAATTTTTTTTTTTTGAAAATATTTTCAGATATCATGAGCTAAATTGTCAAATGTGAATATGTGGATGGGAGTCACAAGGAGGTGTGTTTTTGTTAACTAAATAGTTATGTTATGGTCGTTATGAGCTAAAGGGAGTCACACGGGGTCCCACCTACTAGTTATTATTTATTTATAACCCTGATTGTGATTATTACTTTTCCCCCTAACTAAAGTTGGTTGAGTCTTTTAATTAACTTAACTAATGAGTTGGTTCAACTACTTCAACCAATTCTAATTTTTTTAAAAGAAAAAGGAAAGGGAGGAACAAAGGGGAGATAGAAGCAGAAGCATACTAAGGTTTTCTCCTTGAGTTTATGTTGAGATAGTTCAGTTTTCATTCATTCATTTATTCATCACAAGCCTAATTCTCTTTTATGATAGCAGGGTCTTATTGTAGAGAGCAATATTCAGGGTTGAATTACATCATTCAAACACTTGTTTTTCATAGGTGTTGATCTGTATTTGATATTCTATGTAGATGTGTATGTTTGTGAATTAGTTTTCATGAATGACAAAGGCTATTGTGCAAAGTCGAGTGAGCAGCAATTTGTGGAAAGTTGATCCAACTTTTAGAGTTCAGTTTTGGTTTTCTATCAGAGGTCCTTTTGTATGTTCCATCGGGGATGTCTAAGTTTGAATTGGTCCAAAATTTATGTATGATATTTTGTAAATAAAATGAATCTTTGGTGAATTGGAATGAAATAAAGGATTGCTTTATAATAAATTTGTCTTGATTATCATCTTGGTGTCTTTACTTCTACCTTTACATTTATTTCAGCAACTGTTATATTCAGAAAATTACATAAAAAGTAAATTTCCAGCAAGCTTTGTATTGATAAAAGACTAGCCTAAGCACTTTTAATTAATACTCATGAGTTAGGATGTTATTTTTGTTGGTTATAAACATAGGGTGATATTCTTGTCTATTTTTCTTTAGCCAAGTAGAATCTGAAAATGCTTGAGTAAGATCATTTCATATCTTTTCCTCAACAACTAGGAGTAATTTCTACACCAAAATGAATGCTTGTGAATGCTTATCTTATATGTCTTAGATGTACATGAGGAAGTACCATAAATAGGACAAAGGTGGAGATATTTATCAGATGCAAAGGTAAATGCTTGGAGAGAGAGCATAGAGGCATGTTTCCAAGGGGAGTTATTGTCACAAGGGGAGAATGAGCGATATGACTTCAGAGTGATACCCTTTGTAAAAGGGGGAGATATTATTCATATGAAGGGAAACAGAGTAATCAGGGGCTTATAAACACAAAGAAAAATCAAAGGCACGTAGACAGGGGGAGCAACCCCAAGGAGAGTTCAGTCAAGGGGAGCAGCCCCAAAGGGAGATACCATTTTTCATTGATGTCAAAGGGGGAGAGATAGAAACATTGATGAAGAGTATAAGCATGAATGTTATCATGACTAAGTGTTGCCATCAATGCCAAAGGGGGATATTGTGAGACAAATGGATTAGGTTGATGGATAGTTGGTATGGATTGTTGGTTGTCATTGATTTCAACCACTAGAGAGTGATATATTATATTGATTTCAACCCTTAGTGATTGAGGTCAACCCTTGGAGAAAGTCTAGTAGACAATTCTGGTAGCACAAAGGTTTGGGTAATGGACCCAAGGTTGTTTCATGTATAATGGTATGAGTTTTAATATATTTTAAGGTAATACTATTATATATGGATAGTACATGTCATTCCATTTCTGGTGGTGTGTGGAACGTCACATAACACCTCACGGTTAGAAAGTTATGGCCATGAGAAGTTGGAGAACCCAGGTTTGGGTAATGGACCCAAGTTTTTTTTATGGATAATGGTATGAGTTTTTATATATTTGAATGAAAGACTATTCTATATGGATATTACATGTCATTCCATTTCCATTGGTATGTGGAATGTCACATAACTCCTCACGGTTAGAGAGTTATGGCCATGTGAAGTTGGAGAACCCTCATGAGTCATCTAAAAGCCCCAAAAGGTCAAGGTAGTCAAAGTCGTTTAAGAGATTTTTAGAAGGTAAATAATAAAGCGAAGTGATAAGTGTACTATAATTCAAAGTGAATACAAAATAAATTATTTAAATAATAAAATTAATGGATAAATTACTAAGTTGACAAGTGGTTAGAAGTGGGTTAGCCCTAAAATAAGGAAAGTGGTTTAAGATGGTTAGAAGGTAACCCCTTGAGGTAAAGTGAAGTGATAAGTGTACTATAAGTCAAAGTGGATACAAAATAAATTATTTAAATAATAAATTTAATGGATAAATTACTAATTGGACAAGTGGTTAGAAGTTGGTTAACCCTAAAATAAGGAAAGTGGGTTAAGATGGTTAAAAGGTAACCACTTGAGGAAGCTACATGAAAGTATAAATAAGAGGCACAACTCTCTCATTTTATATCACACTTGAGCATATT
>JASDQU010688762.1:22741-38888 GCA_032191745.1 Picea mariana
ATAAATTTAATGGATAAATTACTAATTGGACAAGTGGTTAGAAGTTGGTTAACCCTAAAATAAGGAAAGTGGGTTAAGATGGTTAAAAGGTAACCACTTGAGGAAGCTACATGAAAGTATAAATAAGAGGCACAACTCTCTCATTTTATATCACACTTGAGCATATTGAATATCTACAGGTGACTCAGGTAACCAAAGGATATCTAAGCTGAATTTCAGAGAGAAGGTGAAGTAAAGAAGGCTGAAATTCAAGGGAGGATAAATTCTTTTGATGATGCTTTCTAAGGTATGTTATTTACATGTCATCTCACCATTTTCACAATAACTTTTTTTATAGAATTATTCAGACCATGAAATTGATATTCCATTGAGAAAACATATCCAAATAATTGTGGTATGAATTTCATCTTTTGGTTCGTTGTAATTTTGGAGTTACACTCCATGGAAAATAGGGTTTGTGGCTAGTCCTGAAACTAGTCTAAAACAAGTGTTTCGGGTAAAAACGTCATAACTTATTCATAACAGATCCAAATTAAGTAAGACAAAAAGTTTTGGTTATAGTATAGTATGTAGTATTCTGTGTAAAATTTTCAGATCCATACAACAAATATTTCGTGTGGGGCACGCTCTACAAGTTCTCTCTCTAGAATAAGCCAGAATTCAACAAGGTATGCCATTTTTGCTATAACTCCTTTTCTGAGAGGTTCCAAGTAGTGACACCTTGAGGAATTGCATAAAACACATTGAATAAATTTTTTTACTATTTTCAAATATTTGTTCATTACAGGTACATAGTTATGATTATTTCAAGTTAGGGTTGTTGACTAATCCAAAACTAGTCATGTGAGACTAAAGTAAAGTTTGATGAAAATGCTAGTCTCTTGTTGTTAAAGTTAAGGAAGGTTTGCAGGTATGTGATCATATACACCAAGTCTATTACAGAGTTACAAATCATATTTGGATGATGAAATTGATGAGGGATTTTGGTTGAGGTACATGTTGGGTACATGGTTGAGACAAGTAGTTGATGAGTTGGCACATACATGAGGTCTATAGTTGATGATGTTGGTACATATTGATGAGTCATAGTTGATGAGTAGTTGATACATGATTGGTACATACTTGGTACATGGTTGGAGGCACTTGTTAGTAGTATTGTTGACACATGGTTTATGGATGACGTAGCATACTTGTATTGGTATATTATTAGAAGCACATATTTATCTTGGTGATGATTATGAGTTTTTGTGTTATGCTTGGTTGATGCAAATCTTTGAGAGTTGTCTTTGTGATTGATCTTGGTGAGTAGATCTGATTTGGTTTATAAGATTGTTGAGACAGGTTGTTGTGATAGGTTGTTTGGATAGGTTGTTGTGATAGGTTATTTGTATAGGTTTGGTGCATCGTTGATGCACTTGTTCATGCTACAGGTTTTGTACAGGTTTGGTGCATGGTTGATGCACTTGTTCATGGTACAGGTTTTGTTTAGTTTGGTGCATGGTTGATGCACTTGTTTATGGTACAGGTTGATTACAGGTTGAGGTACAGGTTGGTGCATGGTTGATGCATTTGTTTATGGTATAGGTAGATTACAGGTTGATTGATACATGTTTACAACAATATATCTCACAGTGATAGTGTGACAGTGGTTCCATCATTCTACTTATATTTCAGGGCGGTTGGACGAGGAAAGGACAGGTGGTTGTAGCCACCTTTCGGTTGTAGTCGGAGAACATAGGGGGTTGTAGCCTCCTTCTAGTTGTAGCCAGAAAATTGGGGAGTTGGAGATTCCCTCAGGTTGTAGCCTGAGAAACTAGGGGGTTGGAGTCTCCTTCCAGTTGCATCTAGAAAACAAAGGAATTTGGTGCTTCCAATGAATTTAATTCTTAAAGACATATAAGAAAAAACATTTTGTGGTTTTCTCCCGCTTTGGGTTTCCATGTAAAAACATTGGTGTACTTTGTATGTGTATGATTGCTCATTTGTGCATTGTTTATTTACTCTGCAACTATTGGATGATAATGCTACATTGATATAACACTTGCATTTTGTGGTCAAAAATGATTAAATTGATCTATTATATATTCACCCCCCTCTCAATAATCCAACAATTGGTATCAGAGTGGGTTCCTTCAGAAATCAGTTTAACCACTGGAAGGAGATCATGGATTATTCTGAGAATGGAGTACCATTGTTTAATGGTCAGAATGGGTTAAAGTATGATATACAGAGCAGAAGCACGAAAGTATTTTTACAGGAACATGGGCATTATATTTGGCTATCACTCCTTACAGGATATGATAGTTCAAAAATGGAAAAGACTACAACCAAGAAGGAATTGAAGAAGAATAACAAAATAGCAATGGATTTCATCTGGGAAGGATTACCTAATCTGGTAAGAGAAAATGTTGGTAAATGTTCATCATCCAAAGAACTTTGGGATAAGTTACATGAAATATATTCTTCACCCATCACAGATTCAGAAGATGCAGGTACAGATCAAGAAGAAATATGTTCACCATGTCAAACAAATTCAGAAGATGAAGAGTATATAATCACTAGAGGTATTTTGTTTTGATTAAATTGTGAAAAACACGGACATCTTGAAATAAAATGCCATGAAGGAAATGAGACAAAAAAACTAATTGAAAAGGAAGACAATTATGAAGCAGAATTGATTAGTGCTTTAGATGAACTAAGAGAAGAAAACAAGTCACTCAATAAATGAGATGAAACAAAAGGAAAGTGTTCACATTTTTGAAGAATCCCACCAGGTCATCGAGAAATTAAGAACTCAGCTAGAAGAAGCCAGAAAGATCCAAGAAAATATTGAATATCAAAAGAAGTATTTGGAAGCCAACATAGCAGCACAGAAGGAAGAAGCAGAAATGAGAGAGAAGATATTGACAGATCATCTTAAGGAAAGAACTAAAAATCTAAACCATCTTGAGGCAAATTTTGGTCAAGAAGAGAAAGGACTAGAAGAAGAAATAATCACAACAAAAATCCATCTTGAAGAAGTGAAAAGAATAGAAGAAGTCATAAAGTCTCAGATAATGAAGAAAGAAGAAGAGGTTGAGAAGCTTGAAGAAGAAGTTGTCACCTTGAGAAGTAAAATCGTCAAGGTCAACAAGAACGTTGAAGAGACATAAACATCCACATTCGTTATAGAGAATGAAGAGAAGCACTCTAGGTTGCTAGAAAAAAGGAATGAAGAAAATAGAAAGAGTTATGTAGAAGTACTCAAAGGAAGGAATCATGGTCAACTAGAATCTAAGAAAACTATTAAAGATACATATTCAAGAAGACCATCCATGTTCAAGCCACAAAGAAGCTTCAATCATGATCATGATCAGTCAAGGAAGAAATTCATAAGGACTACACCACAAAGAAGATTATTCACTCTCAGGTATGCAAATTTATTTTATGGTCATTGTTTTAATTGTACTAATTTTGGACATAAGGTTGCAGATTGCAAGGATTATAAAAGAAATGGTCAAGCAATAAATTCCTATGTGGCCCCATGTAACATTGAATGTTACAAATGTCATAACTACATACACATAGCTAGTGATTGTAGAAGCATGATCGATACTTCCATGAAAGAGAACATTGATATCAGATATAAGAAAGTATGGATAAGAAAACACAAAGAACAGGTGAACAAAGACTAGATCCCAGAGTGTTGGATCATGTTGTCATTGATGCCAATGGTTTGATTGATTGATGTCAAAGGATTGATGTCAAGTGATTGAGTGATTGATTGATGACAAGTGATTGATTGATAGGCTTGATTGATTGATGATTGATGAAAAATGTATATGTATTGTCCTTGATGAGAATGATAGATGTCAAGTGGAAACCAATCAATGAAGATGGATCAATAATTTATCATTGATATGATGCATAGATGAAGATGGATCAATGAGTTGTCATTGATACATGATGAAGATGGATTCTTTGATATATGATGCATATTTTGTTTGATGTAAAGATGACTCATTATTTTCTTGTCATGGTTGATAAGAAGTACAAATGGATGAACTCCAAAGTGGTCCCCTTACGGTGAAATCCCTCACAGGAAGACACTTTGTAGTTGAGTTTTGGTTGAGAGAACACATGCTTGTATGTGGAATAATGAGATGAAGATTAGTGATTTTGTTGGTGAAACTATCCTATATGGATATTGCTTGTCATTCCATTTCTGGTGGTATGTGGAACGTCACATAACTCCTCACGGTTTGAGAGTTATGGCCTTATGAAGTTGGAGGAACCCCGTGTGTTGGCTTGAACCCCTAAATGCTCAAAGAAGTCAAAATGCTTGAAAAGAAGAAATCATTATTTTAATGATAAATTAAAGTGACAAAGTCAAGAAGTATTATTTTAATAAAGTAATGGAGAACTTTCTATTTATAGAAATTGATTAACCCTGAAATGAGGAAGTGACCTAGATGTGGGTTAAGTGGCCTAGAAGATGGAGAGTATAAATAAGAGGCTAGGGTCTCTTGTGAATGTACACTTTTGTGAAGATCTCTTGAGCATGATTTAAGATCTATTTTGAGAGAGAGATTTTCTGGAGGATCCCATGAGCGCATCAAAGTCTCGGCAAGTCTGAGGTCAACAGAAGTCTCAGAAGTTCAGAAACCCTAGTTTCTAAGGTATACACGGGCTGCTTTGAGCCAGGGAACGTACATACGCAGGCTGAATGAGGAAACGGTGTGTACAGTGGATGAGGTCTTGAAGATCTGTGGTTGAGTTGATGACAGGCTCTTGGATGATGAAGCAGGTTCCAGATCTGCATTCTATGAGCTTAGATCTGCCATAGAAACTCTGGTATGGTTGCATTATTTGTCTTGATGGATACTCTTGTTTGTTGTGAGGTGAATTCTTGAGGCATTCTTGGTATGGTTGTTGTGATGTGGTATGTGTTGGTTGATGGAGTGATCAACACTCTTATGATTCAGTACTGATATGACGGTTATATTATACTGGTTGTTTACACATGATTGAGTAGAATTCATATTGTGTGGTTGAGAAGTATGAGCAAGCTATTGGAGAGCTTGGATGTGTTGTGACTGACTATGGGTTAGACTAGAAAGTGAAAGACAGAAGATAATTTGATTGTAGGTTGCAGAGGATCTAAGTGTCTGATGAAAAAGAATAAACCTAAGCTGCTCAGAAGGTATACGCTTGTTGCAGTATAGATTGGCCACGTGCATACGCGGGCTGCACTACTAGTAGGGTGCATACATATGCGTGCTTCACTATCAACAGGTTGTGTACCTGTGACAGATTGACATCTGTTGAGGATTGTTTCCTCTTCTCAGTTGGTGTTGAGTGTGTAATATGAATCTTGCATTATAGAGTTGGTGCTCTTGTAGAGCTTTACTCTATTCAGTTGTAGCTAATAAACCCAAGGATTGTAGTCTATAATAAAAAGAAAATTGTACATACATCTTGTGTTCTTTGTGTTCCTTATGGTGATGACTTGTTGATGATATATTGCTGATATATGTTGTTGATATGTGTTCACATCTAAGATGGTTATAAATGACAACAATGAATAATGAATTAATGGTGATTGTTAACTAAGGAATTTTGTGTAAAAGGGAAGTTTTGGGAAAAAGAGCCCTACATTTTTCACCCCCCCCTCAGTGTAGTCGGTGTGTCCAACAATTGGTATCAGAGTAGGCCTTCACTATAATCCTTAACAAGATTGGAGGAGATCCATGGACACACAAATGGATGATGAAGTTCCAATCCTTGATGAGAAAAACTATTCTAATTGGAGAATAGAGATGAGAGTTAATTTGAAAGAAACAAGAGTAGTTATTTGGAAGGCAGCCATTGGTGGATCAGTTCCATTGAAGAACAATTCAAAGTATGCATCTCAAAGAGAAGGAAATAAGAATGAAGCATTGGCTCTCAAGACCACTCATAGTGGACTCTCAAGTCAAATCAAAGAGAGCATGGGACAATTCACTTCCGCCAAGGATCTATGGCTAAAGCTAGAAGATACATATCAAATCACAAAGAAGAGTATTGAAGACCACTCCATCAAGATCAATAAATATATTGAATACATTTCAAATGAAGGCAAAGAATCATGTAATGATATTGGAAAAAAGGAAGATCTCTCAAACAAAGGTATAGAATCCTCAAAAACCCTTGATTGTAATGATTCTAAATGTGATGATGTTGAATGGTTCTCTACAAGTGAAGAACGAAATATAGAAGTAGAATTGATTGATTGTTATCCCATGGAAGAAGTAGAAGAAAAACTATTGGAGCTTAAAGAGAAAGTTGAAAGAAGTCTATATGAATATAGCAATGACCACTATTATATAGATTATACCTATCTTTCGGATAACACTAAGAAGTTTCTTAAGAAGAATTAAAAGCATGTTTTGAAATTAAAGGAATTGCCCAAAGAACAAGAAGAAAGTAAAAGGACTCAGTTAGAAGAAATGGAAGAAGAGATCAAAAGACTAAAGAATGGAATAGGAGAAAATAAGAAGGTAGATGATGGGATTAGAAAAAGTCATGAAGTTATTGTCCATCTCAAGACCCAAATAGAAGAAGACAAAAGGGTATAAGAACTATTGAGGAATCAAATAAATGAAAAGGAAGAGTCATGTCATAAGTTAGAAGTTGAATTTGTTGATCTTAGAAAGAAGGTAGAGAAGTCAAATAAATTCTTGAATAGCTCACTAAGCTTGAATGAGATCTTGGAAAGTCAAAGATCACCTAATGATAAATCAGGTCTTTGATACAAGAGAGAAGCTACACATGTTGAAGAAAGCACCTCAAAGAAGCATGATTTAAGTCCCTCACTCTCAAAGGATGAAGACAATGTTGCAAGGCAACCACCCACACAAGCCAAGAAAAGAACAAATCAAGAAAGACATAAAGAAGGATGGACACCAAAGCAAAGGTATGAAAGTGTTTTTCATGGTCAATGTTATTCATGCAATGAATATGGTCACAAATATTTGGATTGTAGATCTTATCCAAGGAGAGGAAATGGAAGATTTCATAACACCATAAGGTGTTGGAGATGTGATCAAGTAGGACACATTGTTGTTCACTGTCATAGTATGAAATGCTACAACTGTAGTGGATTTGGTCACAAATCCCAAGACTGTTGGAACACAAGAAGAAAGTCCACGATGAGGACTTCATATGGCATAACTAGAAGAAGGAGTGAAGTAAGGAAGGGAGACATTTTTACAAATATGGAAGCTCAGAGCTCAAGTTATGAGAAGCAGAGACACCTTTAGAAGTGGGTGAAGAAGACTGAACAGCCAAAGCAAAATGGAAGTCTTAAGGGAGGCTCAAGTGTGTCATCTTCAGAGGCATATGTGGGTGACAGTGGTAACATTCGCGTACATATGCAGGCTGACCTTGAATAGGTCATGTACATACGTGAGTTTTCTGTGCAGGAGGCCACATATATGTGGTAAAGACTTGGGAAAAAGGCTATGCACTTGGGTTGCAGCTTGATGTAATGGTATAACACTGTGTTGCAGGGTCTGACACTATTGTTGTAGGTTCTGACATTGTTTGTTGCAGGTTCTCATGGTTTTCATATTGGATTATGTAATGTGATGATAAAAAAAAAATTAAAAGGCTATCTTGGATGCATAAAACAAACCCATGAGTGTGGATTGAGGCATTCTTTGTTGAAGAACAATGTTGGTTATGACATTGAAGTTATGGCACCTTGGTTATATGATATATCATGATGATGCGAGCTAGATATGTTATTGATCTATTGGAGCATACTATTAGTACATGTATTGTTGGATGCTTAGTATTTTTTGTAGTGCATGGAGGTTTGAGGTTAATCTGTTGGGGTACATGGATGGTACTTATTTAAGTTTCATTGACATATCTTATGATGTGTTATTGGAGGGATACTTGTTGGATACCATGTTGCATGCATTTGGCATATGGTTGGACTACATATTGGGACATGTAGTTGGTGACTTGATGAGGTGATCATGGTGTACATCATTGAGGAGTCATAGCTTGATCTATAGTTGATGCATGATTGGTACAATTCTAGTACATTGGTAGAGGCACCTACTAGTAGTTTGATTGGCACATGTTTTATGTGATGAATTTGACATACATGTATGAGGACACATCTTGATTATGGTTCATCTTGTTGTGGTATTGATGCATGGTTTATGTACTTTCTTGGTGCAAGTGGTGATGCAAGTTTAGTGCATAAAGGTACACTCATAGATGGTATATGTTTGGATGATTGGTACTTGGCTAAAAGTACACCATTGGTATTACTTGATTAGCACAACAATTGGTATTTGTTTTAGATTCATGTTTGTGGCACTTTGTTCATGGTAGAGACATATATTTGGTGATACGACACTTGGTTGTGGCACTTGGTTCATGGTGGAGACATATCATGAATGATATGACACTTGCTTGGAATATTGGTAGATGCACATGTTTGGCATATTGGTAGATGCACATGGTTGGCATATTGATAGATGCACATGGATGGCATGTTGATGGAAGCACACGGTTGATACATTTCATTGATGATATTTTTTTGTATGATGTTGATGTACATGGTTGATGTACATGAGTGATGTGCATGGTGGGAAAATTTTGATACATGATGCACTTGGTTGATATTTTTCATGATTCTCTATTTCATTGTTGACATATATTTTTTTTCATGATGTATGGTATGGCACAAGTCTTTATGACGATCCTTGGACTAGCATGGACAGGTCCAAGGATCGTCATAAAGAGAGTGGTTGATCTAGGGGGAGACATACCCATAGGGGGAGTCATTCTTCTTCCCATGATTCTAGTAGGAGATACTTATCAGATGCATACCTAGAAAAGAGACCTAAATTTGAAGAAAAAGCACAGAGACATAATTCCAAGGGGAGTGATAGTCATAGGGGGAGCATGAGCGATGTATTTTCAGCATTACATCGTATTGATATCCCTTGTTCAAAAGGGGAGAGATTATTCAAATGCATCCAAACAAGGGGAGAAGCCCCAAGGAGAGTTAAAGCAAGGGGAGCATCCCCAAGAGGAGAATGGCCCTTTTCCATTGATGTCAAAGGGGGAGAGATAGTCACATTGATGTGATTGATGTTTATTGATAGAGAGAGATAGTCTGATCGGGAGAGATAGTCACATTGTTATGATTGATGACTATTTATGTAGAGCATGCCTTGTCTACATGTTGACATCAATGATTGGTGTTGACATCAATGTTGGCATTGCCATCAATTCCAAAGGGGAAGATTGTTGGATCATGTTGTCATTGATTCCAATGGTTTGATTGATTGATGTCAAAGGATTGATGTCAAGTGACTAATTGATGAAACGTGATTGATTGATGTGAATCGATTGATTGATAGGCTTGATTGATTGATGATTGATGAATAATGTATATGTATTGTCCTTGATGAGAATGATATATGTCAAGTGGAAACCAATCGATGAAAATGGATCAATAAGTTATCATTGATATGATGCATAGATGAAGATGAATAAATGAGTTGTCATTGATACATGAAGAAGATGGATTCTTTGATATATGATGCAT
Organism: Picea mariana; assembly: GCA_032191745.1. NCBI lineage: Eukaryota > Viridiplantae > Streptophyta > Pinopsida > Pinales > Pinaceae > Picea > Picea mariana. The sequence continues at coordinate 32,334 of JASDQU010688762.1, forward strand.
AGTTTGTTTGATGTAAAGATGACTCATTATTTTCTTGTCATGGTTGATAAGAAGTACAAATGGATGAACTCCAAAGTGGTCCCCTTATGGTCAAAGCCCTCACGGGAAGACGCTTTGTGGTTGAGTTGTGGTTGAGAGAACCCATGCTTGTATGTGGAATAATGAGATGAATATCAGTGATTTTGTTGGTGAAACTATCCTAGATGGATAGTGTTTGTCATGCCATTTCCGGTGGTATGTGGAATGTCACATAACTCCTCACGGTTTGACAGTTATGGCCTTACGAAGTTGGAGGAACCCCATGTGTTGGCTTGAAGCCCCAAAGGGTCAAAGAAGTCAAAATGATTGAAAAGAAGAAATAATTATTTTAATGATAAAGTAAAGTGACAAAGTCAAGAAGGATTATTTTAATAAATTAATGGAGAACTTTCTATTTATGAAAAGTGATTAACCCTAAAATGAGGAAGTGACCTAGATGTGGGTTAAGTGACCTAGAAGATGAAGAGTATAAATAAGAGGCTAGGGTCTCTTGTGAATGTACACTTTTGTCAAGATCTCTTGAGCATGATTGAAGATATATTCTGAGAGAGAGATTTTTTGGAGGATCCCATGAGCGCATCAAAGTCTCGAAAAGTCTGAGGTCATGACGACAGAAGTCTCGAAAGTTCATAAACCCTAGTTTCTGAGGTATACGTGGGCTTCTTTGAGCCAGGGCACGTACATACGCGGGCTAAATGAGGACAGGGCACGTACAGTGGATGAGGTCTTGAAGATATGTGGTTGAGTTGATGACAGGCTCTTGGATGATGAACTAGGTTCCAGATCTTCATTCTATGGGCTAAGATCTGCCATAGAAACTATAGTATGGTTTCATTATTTGTCTTGATGGATACTCTTGCTTTTTGTGAGGTGAATGCTTGAGGCATTCTTGGTATGGCTGTTGTGATGTGGTATGTGTTGGTTGATGGAGTGATCAACACTCTTATGATTCAGTACTGATATGATGGCTATAGTATACTAGTTGTTTATACATGATTGAGTAGCATTCATATTGTGTGGTTGAGAAGTATGAGAAAGATATTGGAGAGTTTGGATGTGTTGTGACTGACTGTGGGTTAGAATGGACAGTGAAAGACAGAAGAGAATGTGATTTAGGTTGCAGAGGATCTGAGTGTCTGATGAAAAATCAAAAACCTAAGCTGATCAGAAGGTATATGCTTGTTGCAATATAGATTGGTCATGTGCATATGTTGGTTGCGCTACTGGTAGGAAACATACATACGCGTGCTTCACTACCGACAGGTCATGTACCTGTGACATATTGACATCTGTTGAGGATTGTTTCCTCTTCTCAGTTGGTGCTGAGTGTGTAAGTTGAGTCTTGCATTATAGAGTTGGTGCTCTTATAGAGTTGTACTCTATTCAGTTGTAGCTGATAAATCCAAGGATTGTAGTCCGTAATAAAAATAAAATTGTATACACATATTGTGTTCTTTGTGTTCCTTGTGGTGATGGCTTGTTGATGATATATTGCTAATATATGTTGTTGATATGTTTTCACATCTAAACTAGTTATAAATGACAACAATGAATAATGAGTTAATGGTGATTGTTAACTAAGGAATTTTGTGTAAAAGGGAAGTTTTGGGAAAAGAGCCCTACACTGTTCACCCCCCCCTCCATTCTTAGTGTAGTCGGTGTGTCCAACACAGAGATCACAATATTTTCAATAAAATGAGATGAAGAAAATTATATAGAGAAAAAGAAAGATGTCAGATACAGAAAGGTTTGGAAAATAATTAAAAGAAAAAAAGGATGGGTAATTAAGGAACAAGTTCAAGAGATTGTAATTTTGGGAATTGTAGTGAAAGATGAAACCATAGATAGAAAGAAAGAATTCAGAGCTTAGAGATATGATGAATCTACCAATGAAGATGATGATGAATACACATCAGAGCAAGAATTTTTCTGAGCCATCCGGATTAGAGACTCCCAGGTAACATGAATATTAGACAGGGGGAGTCTATGTGATAGTTGTGACAGACCAAAGAACCATCCTTTGATAAGCTTGCAGAGTTTGAGTAGACAGATCCAGAGCAGTCAGTTAGTAGAAGTGTAGTTTGATAGTTGTAGTAGTGAAGACTTGATGATAGTATAGTAATAAAAGAGTCATCATTATGGACAGTTGTGCAGTAGAGTCTTGGATAGTATGGAAAAATATGGATTTCTAAGAATACTTAGCAAGTTAGGACAGATATATGACAGTGGATGAGAGAATGGATTCATAGATTGGTTCAGAGAGTAGTTCAAAGACAAAAGAACTGTATGAATGTTAATTACACAGGAAATGGCTCGAACAATGCTAATGGATTCCAAATTGACAGATATTTTTTGGACACATGTAGTGCATACAACAATTCACATTCAAAACAGAGTAATGCTCATAAACTACAATGATAAAACTCCCTACGAGCTTTGGAAAGGAATACCAGCAAATGTGAAGCACTTCAGAGTATTTGGAAGCAAATACTACATCAAAAGAGAAGATGGAAAAATGGGAAAGTTTGACTCTCGCATGGAAAAAGGAGTACTTGTTGGTTACACGAGTACAAGGAAAGCATACACATGTTACAATCTGAGGTTGAACAAGGTTTTGGAAAGCATCAATGTAACAATTGATGAAACAGGTGGATGAGAATTAAAGGAAGAAGAAAATGAATCAATGGAACATCTTTTCGAAGAAGAAGCACAAGATGAAGAAGAACTAGAAGGGCAAGATGAAGAAGATCATATAGAAGTAGAAGAGAAAGTTCAGCAAGTGCCTCCAAAGACACCTAAAAAATGAGTACAGAAGAATCATCCTTTAGATTATACTATCGGAAACAAAGATGCAAGAGTCGAGACTAGAAGAAGAATATGTTCACCAGAAAAAATGCACCTATCACTCTCATCTACGATTGAACCAAATAGTTTTGAAGAGGCTAGCAAGGATGAATTTTGGAATAAGGCCATGGATGAAGAATTAGATCAAATAGAGAAGAATGACACTTGGGAATTGGTTCCAAGACCAAAGAATAAGAATTTGATTGGCACAAAGTGGGTTTTCAGAAATAAATTGAATGAAGATGGACATGTTACAAGGAACAAAGATATATTAGTATCTAAATGATACGCATAGGTTGAAGGAATCGACTTTGAAGAGACATTTTCCCTAGTTGCAAAAATGGAAGCAATCTAATTGGTCTTAGCTTATGCATGCTCCAAGAATATTAAAGTGTATCAGATGGACATGAAATCATCTTTTATAAATAGGGAACTTGAAGAAGAAGTTTGCATTGAACAACCAGAAGGATTTCAGTTGTCAAAGAAAGCAAATTATGTGTGTAAATTGAAGAAGGCCTTGTATGGTCTAAAACAATCTCCTAGAGCCTTGTACTCTAGACTGGATAAATATCTACAATAGGAAGGGTTCAGAAAGGGAAGTGCAGAAAAAAACCTCTACATCAAGGTAACTCAAGATGGTATTTTATTAACTGAAATTTATGTTGATGATATTATTTTTGAAAGTACTAATGACAGGTTAAGCCATAAATTTGCAAAGGATATGCAGAATGAATTTGAAATGTCATTACTCAGAGAACTATCCTTATTTATGGGTCTTTAGATATGTCAAACCAACCAAGGAAATTTTATTTCTCAAACTAAGTATATCATAGAAATGCTAAAGAAGATCGGAATGGAATATTGCAAACCAATTACCACTCCTATTCAAATTAGTTGCAAGTTGAGAAAAGATGATGATTCAAGTCTATAGAACAGAGGCAATACAAATCAATGATTGGTAGCTTACTATATGTGACATCATCCAGACCAGATGTAATGCAGGCAGTTGGACAGGTGACACGATTTCAAGAAGTACCAAAGGAATCACATGTCTTAGCAGTGAAAAGGATTTTCAGATATCTCAAAGGAACATAAGAGTTTGGATTGTGGTATCCAAAAGGAAAGGATCTATCACTTATTTCCTACACGGACGCAGATTGGGCAAGTTGCATTGATGACCGACGAAGCACCAGTGGAGAAACATTCTACTTGGGTGAGTGTTTAGTATCTTGGCTAAGCAAGAAACAATCATCAGTATCTTTATCTACAGTTGAAGCAAAGTATATTGCAGCAGCAGGATGTTGTACACAGGTTCTATGGATGAAACAAACTCTGACAGATATACAGGTTTAGTATGATGAGCCCATTCCAATCTATTGTGATAATACAAGTTCCATCAATATCTCAAAGAACTCGGTGATGCACTTCAAGACGAAGCACATTCCAATCAAGTATCACTTTCTACGGGAACATGTTGCAGAGAAGAACATTAGAGTTGAATATGTGGACACAAAATAACAAGTGGAAGACATATTTACAAAACCGCTTCCACAGGAAGCCTTTGAGTATCTTCGACAAAGTCTCGAAGTAATTTCTACTCCAAAATGAATGATTTTGAATGCTTATCTTATATGCCTTAGATTTACACGAGGAAGCACCATAAAGAGGACAGTTTAGGTTGGTGGATTAGTTTCAGGAAGAGTTCAGTCAGGGAGAGTATCCCCAAGAACAGTTCAATTAGGGGATCAACCCCAAATGGAAAGATACATTTTTCCATTGATGACAAATGGGGATAGATTTATCATATGCATGATAGAAATGCTTGGAGAAAGAGCACAAAGGCATGGTTCCAGGGGGAGCATGAGTGATATGACTTCATTATTGCATCAGAGTGTTGCCATCAATGCCAAAGGGGGAGATTTTTTATTAATTTGGTTGGTTTTCATTGATGTCAACCCTTAAAGAAAGTTCGGTAGCGAATTCTGGTAGCACAAAGGTTTGAGTAATGAACCCAGGTTTGTTTGATGTATAATGGTATGAGTTTTAATATATTTCAAGGTAATACTATTATAGATGGATAGTATATGTCATGTCATTTCCAGTGGTATGTGGAACGTCCCATAAATCCTCACGGTTAGAGAGTTATGGCCATGTGAAGTTGGAGAACCATCATGAATCATTTAGAAGCCCCAAAAGGTCAAAGTAGTCAAAGTGGTTGCAAAGAATAAATTATATAAATAATAAAGTGAAGTGATGAGTGTACTATAAGTCAAAGTGGATACAAAATAAATTATTAAAATAATAAAGTTAATGGAGAAATTACTAAGTAAACAAGTGGTTAGAAGTGGGTTAGCCCTAAAATAAGGAAAGTGGTTTAAGATGGTTAGAAGTGAACCCCTTGAGGAAGCTACATAAAAGTATAAATAAGAGGCAAGGGTATCTCATTTAATCACACTTGAACATATTGAATATCTACAAGTGAATGAGGTAACCAAAGGATATCTAAGGAGAATATCAGAGGGAAGGTGAAGTAAAGAAGGCCGAAATTCAAGGGAGGATAAATTATTTTGATGATGCTTTCTAAGGTATGTTATTTATAGGTCATCTCACCATTTTCACAATAAATTCTTTTCTAGAATGATTCAGACAGCAAAATCTGGAGGTCGTTGAGGAAACATATCCAAGTAGCTTTGATAAAAATTTCATCTTGTGGGTCGTTATATTTTTGGAGTTACACTCTGTGGAAAATAGGGTTTGTGGCTAGTCCTAAAACTAGTCTAAAACATGTGTTTCGGGTAAAAACGTCATAACTTCTTCATAAAATATCCAAATTCAGTAAGACCAAATGTGTTGGTTATATTACATTCTATAGTATTTTGTGTACCATTTTCATATCCATACAAGCTCTATAATTTCTCTCTCTAGAATAAGCCAGAATTCAACAAGGTATGCCATTTTTTCTATAACTCCTTTTTTGAGAGGTTCCAAGTAGTGAAACCTGGAGGAATTGCATAAAAGACACTGCATAATATTGTGTAATATTTTCATATCTTTATTCTTTACAGGTACATATCTATGATTATTTAAAGTTAGGTTTGTTGACTAATCCAAAATTAGTCATGTGAGACTTAAGTAAAGTTTGATGAAAATGATAGTCTCTTGTTGTTAAAGTTAAGGAAGGTTTGCAAGTATGTGATCATATACACCAGGTCTATTACATAGTTACAAATCAGATTTGGATGATGAAATTGATGAGGGATTTTGGTTGAGGTATGTTACAGATAGAGGTTATATAACAGTGAGGTTGTGGCACATGGTTTGATGTAATGGTTTATGGTATTGGGTTTATGGATAGAGTGATGAATTGTTAGATACATTTTGATGGTTATTTTGGTGTATGGTTAAGGTACATTTTGGGTACATGGTTGAGATAAGTATTTGATGTTATAAAAATAGGACCGCGGAGCAATAAAATAAAACAAATGCAGAAACAAAACACAGAAGACACGTAATACAAGAGAGACATAGATTTACGTGGTTCACCCAGTGTGGGCTACATCCACCAGAGAAATTGCCAGGTCCTTCCTTTATTATTATCCAACAAATGAAGGGATACAACCTACAGCAAAACCCGTTGTAACTTCCTCTTCTTTCTCTCACAGTCTCCTCTCT
>JASDQU010688763.1:5273-17580 GCA_032191745.1 Picea mariana
TCAAAACATAAAATACTTCTCTAGGATCTTTACACCTACTTGCTGAAATAAAAGAATGCAAACCACAAGATCTTCACACAAGTATTTTTGGTCAACCTAACCCTGGAAAAACCTACATGGGGAAAACTAGTTGGAGGAGAAATTGTATTATAGAGATCTCAAGCAAATGATACAAGAAGGAAATAATACAAAGGAACCTAATACATATGCTAGCTCCTCTCAAGCCTAGCAATGGAGTTCCTTGGAATGTGCACCCCTCTTGAAGAATGCACCCTTCTTTTCCTTGATGTGCCTGCTAGATGAAGAATATGCCTCCTCTCTCAAAACGTGCCCTTCCTTTGCTTTGGTGCACCCTTTTCCTTGGTGTGCCCCCTCAACAATTTCCCATGCCTGCTATAGTGTGCCCTCTTGCCAACAAGTGCACCCTCTCAAGCATATGCGCCCTTGCCTCTCACAAGTGTGCCCCTCAAGCATGTGCGCCCTTGCCTCTCACAAGTGCAACCCTCGAGTATATGCAAGCTCAAGCTCAACAATGGTGCACCCTCTTCCCAAGGTGCGCCCCTCTCTTCTCCAAGCTCCCTCTTCTCCTCTCCTTCACTCAACTCTCTCAAGTGAACAATTCAATGTCCTTTTTCCCCTTTTCCCTCTTTTAGCCTCATCCTTGGGCTAACCTAGGAAACCAATGGCCAAGATTAGATCTTAGACCAAAACTCCAATCAATGGTGGAGATCTAGGTCACAGGGTTTGCCAAACCTAATGCTTTAGGTTGGAAATTCGGCGAACCCCATAAAAAATTTTAGGTTCGTTTAAGTTCGCCGAACCTCAAATTCGAACCTAAAGGCAAACCTGAACGACTTCAAACCTAAAGGTGAATTCGAACCTGAACGCGAATTTGAAGGCGGACTTAAACGCGGGTTCGACTGAGGTTCAAATCTCTAGCGCCGGGTAAGGTTAGGTTTTTTCTTTTTTCCTAAAATTAAAAATGCCCTACTCCCTGCATTTAGTTGCAGCTGCGTTGCCCCGAATCCCGTCGTGACCCATTCGTGAATCGTAATACCCCCCAGCTGCTAATATTGCCAGCCCACCATTGTTGCAGCGTTGCTAACATTGCCAACCCACCATTGTTAAACGGTAACCGTCGACGTAAAGTTTAAACCCCCGCGAGTTTGGACTCTGGCCTACACAGGTGACAGTGTTACCCATACGCAACACGCTACGGATATCCCAATCCTGAGTCCTGTTCCTTAGTCCAGCTCACAGCTCCCGACTCCAGTGATTCGTGAACACACCGACGGCCGCACTGTTTCGCAGGTTCGTGTAGGCATAGGCTTCTCATTTCTGGCCTGTCGAGACTCGGTCATTTGTCACCTATGTTGTTGTGCAGTGTGGAGTCATGGACCATGGTTGGAACTTGGACCAGCGACCCTAAAGGCTAAGGTAAGTTCATAAATATTTAATTTTTAAACTATTGAATGTTTTTTTATCTTTTTCGAATCTTTTTTAATGAAATCGCCCCTCAGGCCTTGGCCCTCGGGCCTCAACCATAAATAATTTTGTAAGACTGTAACCTATGCAGTGTTACTAGTGTGTATAGTGTTAGTAACACTGCACAGTTTGTAGGTGGACCGTGGCACTGTGGCAGCAGAGACTCTGCTGCCACAGTGCCATTGTCCACCTACAAACTGTGCAGTGTTACTAGTGTGTGCACTGTTAGCAACAAACTGTGCACAATTTGTAGGTGGACAGTGGCACTGTGGTAGCAGAGTCTCTACACTGTTAGCAACAAACTGTGCAGTGTTAGACTTTAATCTGTGACATTAACATATGGAACTTGGAAGCATTAATTATTAAAGAAACAAACAATCATTAATTGGTTTACTAATGCAGAAAACTTTGCTATGGCACCTCCAAAACCAACAGCAGAGGGATGGAAACATGTGGAAAAATTGGATGGCCCTAGGAGACATGTAAAATGCAGATTATGTAATTTTGAATTTGTTGGGTTGTTAACAAGAGTGATGGACCACCTACTTTCTATCACTAATGGTAAAGGAGGTGGTGTTGAAGGTTGCAAAAATGTGTCTGCAGAACTGAAAGAGACACTTCAAAAGGATTATGATAGGTTGAAAAAGAGCAAAAATATGCAGGATAACAAAAGACGGCGCATTCAAAGTGAGATTGCACTGAATTATAGTTCATTTCCTGCATTTTCTTCCAACATGGCTGCAACTGGAAGTTCATCTCAGTCAACGAAACCAAGTGGGATTGCGACATTAAACACTCTTTGGAAGCCCGTACAAAAGCAAGAAGTTGATGATGTTGTGGCTAACATGTTTTTTGAATCTGCATTACCATTTAATGTGGCTAGAAGTCCTTACTTTATCAATGCATGTAAGATGATTGCAAATTTTGGAAGAGGTTATGTACCTCCTAGTTCAGAAACTATAAGGACTACTCTTTTGAAGAGGTCAAAAGAAAGAGTGACAGGCAGATTGAGAAAAATCAAAGATTCTTGGAAAGAAACAGGGTGCACTATTATATCAGATGGTTGGTCAGATATGAGCCATAGGCCACTAATTAATGTGTTGGTTTGTTTCCCTAAAGGAGTATTATTTTTTAAGGTAGTTGATGCATCATGAAACAAAAAGACTTCTTATTACATTTTCAATATTTGGAGGAAGCCATTCTTGAAGTTGGAGAACAAAATGTGGTCCAAGTTGTAACTAATAGTGCTTCAAATTGTGTGGGAGTTGGAAAGATGATAATGGAAAAATACAAAAAAATCTATTGGACCCCTTGTGCTGCTCATTGCCTTGACCTGTTGTTGCATGATTTAGCAAAGTTTCCATGGATTAATGAGGTAGTTCGGAAGGGGAAACAAATTTCTCATTTCATAGTTAACCATCAACTCACATTGAGCTTGTATAGGAAGCAAGCTTCTAAAGAGATATTAAAGCCTTGTGAGACCAGATTTGCATCATATTACATTACTCTCGAAAGACTAGTTGAGGAAAAGGCAAGTGTAAGAAGTGTTATCTGCAGCACTGAGTGGAAAAATTCTCACCTTTCAAAGGAATCCAAAGGGAAGGAGTTGGAACAAAATATTTTAGGCAATGCTTTTTGGGAAAGTGCTATGAAGGTTCTAAAAATATGTGAACAAATTATCGATATGCTTCGCATGGTTGATAGTGACACCCCTTCCATGGGTTTTGTTTATGAAGGCATGGATCGTTGTAAGGAAGCTATCGCAAAATCCTTTAACGTGGAAAATGAGTACATGGAAATATGGGAGGTAATAGACGAAAGATGGGAAATGTTACATAGCCCTTTGCATGTAGCAGCGTGTTTTTTGGACCCTAGATTGTTTGGTATAGAAAGAATAAATGATGTAGAATTCATGAGTGGCCTTTATGCAGCTATTGAGCGGTTGATTCCAGATCTAGAAGAATCCATGAGGCTTAAAGAGCAGCTTCGAGCTTACAGGTTAGAAGAGGGGATATTTGGCTGCACTTCTGCCACACAAGATAGGCCCAAAATTGCTCCAGGGACATGGTGGCAGTTTTATGGACCAGAGGTACCTGAGTTACAACGTTTTGCAGTTCGTGTTTTGAGCCAGACATCCAGTGCCTCTGCTTGTGAAAGGAACTGGAGTAGCTTCAACCATATTCAATCAAAGAAAAGAAACAAATTACTGTCTACAAGGTCAGAAGATCTTGTTTATGTTCGTAGCAATTTGAAATTGGCCTTGAGCAGTGTGGACAAAAATGCATCTAGTTCCTCTCGACCATGGTTTGGGCCTACTTTGAGTATAGAAGAAGATGATATTGACATTGATGGTGACTCACTAGATCTAGATGAGCTTGGTGATGATTTTGATGATCACACTTCTAGTTCTGGTGGCTTTACTAGCCCATGTTCTCTTGATGATTTAGAGCTTGATGATGTTACAAGTAGGCCATAAGAATATAAATTATGAACATGTTTTAAATTTTGTGAAACAATTTGAGGGATTATAACTTATAAGTTATAACTATTGGACATTATGGGCTTGCTTTTAAATTTTGATGTTATACTTCGTTTTGTAATTTGTAGACTTGTAGGCGTAACTTGTACTTGTACTATATGTTCAAATTTTGATCATGTTTTAGATTTTGTGAATTTGTTTTAGAGATTATAAGTATTTGAAATTATAATTTATGTTCAAATTATGATCGTGTTTTAGATTTTGTGAATTTGTTTTAGAGATTATAAGTATTTGACATTCTAATTTATGTATATCTAGATCCTTTTAGATTTTGAAGTTGAAGAATATGTTCTAATTCTTTTTCCAATTATCGATGATAATGTTAACATGTTTATTTCGAATATGTTTATTTTAATATATATATATATATATAGTCGAACCTGAAGTCGAACCTCATTCAAACCTCATTGGAAAATTCAAACCCGAATCCAACCTAATTGTTGTCGAACCCGAACCATGTGACTTAGGTGGAGATTAAACCTCCAAAATGACTTAATTCTCCTAAGTCACTTTATGTTATTAAAGTCACTTTGTGACTTAAGTGAAATAAATTCACTATGACTTTATAACATAAAGTAAAGTGGTGAGGGTCAAATATTTCCCCCTTTGAGTTAGACACTCAATAACTCAAGGGGACCACTTTCCAAGGTACCTAAAAATCAACACCTATAAGGCTTATCAAGATGCACTAAGATATCAATGATTCCCTCTACCCCTTTTACAAGCAAAGGTCACCATCGATGCTTTTCCTCTAGAAGCGGTAGGTGGACATGTTGAGGCTGACCCTGAGGTGGAAGGTGCAATTCCTAGGGATCGGGTAGAAGATGAAGTGGGATGTCTTCCACCTCCTCCCATAGTTGTCAGTCTCTGTGGAGGTCGTGGTACTAGCTGGGGAAAACTCTCAATGTCCTCCTCCTGCTCCAAATCTATCTCTCCTGGAAGTGGAACATCTTCTGATACGCCCTCCTCCTCCAACTCATCAACATCATGCTCCAACCACTCAGGTGCCGCCTCCATGGCAGGCCTCTCGGTCTCCACCCTCCACGAACACGTGGTGTCAAGCACATCCAATGAAATGGCATCTGTGTCAAGTACTTTGTTTATCTGCCTCACCCACAACCTGAGATTGTAGTAGACATAGACCATGTCATTGAGGCGGTGGACATCTAACATGTATAAGGGCCAATTTGTAATTAGAGGATGATGTCTCATAGGCATAAATTAAAATTAATGAAATTATAAAAAATTAAAATTTTTATTTGAACATTTATAACTTGTTGCGCTTCTTGGAGTGTATCTTTTCAAAGACACTGCAATGGCTATCCCTGAAGAGCTACAAGTTTGACTCAATACCCAAATGGCAAGTTTTTGCAACTCTGGGACTCTTCTCCTATAGTTTTCCCACCAAACATCTACAACAAATAAATGGAAAGGAAAGACAACAAATTATATTTCCATTGAGTAACAAATAGAATCTAGATAGAAAGGAAAGACATTGAAATTTTAAAGTTTGAAACAAATTTTACTTGTAGCTTACCTAGCATCCTAGCGGTCCTGTTTTGGATAGCCATATCATACCCAAATGTCTCGACACTCAACTTATATATCTCAATTTGTTTGGAAATCCCCAAGCGTTCAGCGAGAGTCAATGCCATCCTCTGAACACATTGGAAAAATCCATCCATAACTTCTGCATCAAACCTAAATCCACATGCATAAAATACGTGGGGTTGAGGTAGAGCCCAGTTGCATGAAATCGGATGATGGAGAGTGTTGTTCAATTTCTCATCAATCACACTCCATATCTCAGGTGATCTAGTGAATCCCTCTTYCCCCTTGTCCTCAAAGTATTGATGGATAGCTACCTAGGCCCTATCCATGGCCTCATTCAAGTATCCCATTGCGGGCTTCTCACCATTAACCAAGCAAAGAACCTTTACCAAAGGTTCACTGATAGCACACAACTCCTGCACTCCCATCCAAAAGMAMACAACTCCTGCACTCCCATCCAAAAACTTTGATTGTGTCTCACAARTTGGGCTATGGATTACCCATCCACTTTAGTGTTATAGATAAGCATTCCACTCATCCAAAGGAAACATTCTTTGCAACTCCAACATAGAATTGTGGAGAGATTGAAGAGAAATGAAGCTAGTAGCGAAACACATGATAGAGGGACAAACCAGTTCCTTGTTCCGAGTGAACTATATCGTGCGTGTAAGAATACACACACACACACATATATATATTGTAACACTCCTAATTGACACAACAATTTCCTTGATCCAAGGAATTTTGCCCATGTCCTCTAGCATGAAATCAATGCAATGGGCAGCACAAGGAGTCCAATATAAGGTTTGATACCTCTCCATGAGAAACTTGCCAGTAGCAACATAATTAGTAGCATTGTCTGTAAAGACTTGGACAACATACTACGGACCTATCTCCTGGATGAAGCTATCCAAAAACTCACATAATAATTGTGCATATTTAACATATGCAAATGCATCAATAGATTTGATAAACATTGTCCCCCTGGGACAATTAACCAAGAAATTGAGAATGGAACTGCCCTTCCCATCTATCCAACTATCTGACATAATGGTGCATCCTGTGATCTCCCATGATTCCCTCAACTCACMCAATTACTTTGTACAAWCAGCCTTTTCCCCTTGAAGGAGAGGCCCTCTCAAGTCATTATAATAAGGGCCCTTGTATTCTGAACCAACAATAGTAGCAGCTTCAAACTTGGAGTGGTARAATGGGTTTTTCTTGGCAATGTTGAATGGTATGTTGTTGTGTAGAAAAMATCTTGCCACAAKCTTGTTAGCCTCCTCCTTCYCAATTGTTTTCACTATAGAYCGAAGAGAAGGCTTCCCCCTAGGCACTGACCATGGCACAAAGAAAGGTGAGGATGYTGAGGGGCTCGGCATTGTGGAATGTGAGCCCAAGGATTGGCTTTCCCCCACTCCCGAGATGCTTGCAGATCTATTTGCAAGCTCAAGCCTCATTTATTCCCTTTGATCTCTCTTCTTATTCATATAAAACATGGATTGATTAGCAATGTGGACAATTTGTGGGGTAGGTCCAGGGAAAACCCCGACTTCATTCCCTGGAATTTTGGCAAGGTGGTATTTCAAGCGATTTATTCCGACAATTTCCATACCACATAACTTGCAATTCAACCTCATTCTATTATGGCCATCATAAGGTAGACCATACTCCCACATTGGGTCCGATGGCTTTGGCATTTTGAAATGTGTGGAGCATTGATTAATTTGTGAACCTATGGGACAAAAAAAATGAGGAAAATTTAGAATCCAAATCCACAAAAACTTCAAGAATGCTACAACTAAAATACCATAGCTACATAAGTGAGGGCATAATTTTTTTTTACATACCTAGAAATGTGGACATGGTAGATTGGAGTAGATCCCCACTCCACAAATGGGTAATTGATGGAAATGAAAACTATAGATTACCCCTTGTTTGCTTGATGGAAAATGGTCACAATATCCTTAGAGCTCAATCCCCATTAGCATCGTTTTCCAAATGAGAGACTAAAACCCAAAATCGCGATTTAAAGTTGAATAAACCAGACGAAAAAAGAGCAGATCGACAAGTTCCTTCGTCTCGCGATGATAACCCTATTTATCGCAATAAATTCAAATTTAGAAATTGTCGCATTTATTTCAGGCAATATTATCAGTTCGGCAAACAGCTCACATATTGTGATACCAGATATATCACCGATATATCTAACACTAATAATACCATATTTCCAACCATGATGGCACTGAAAAATATTGTATTACACTTCAGGCTTAACAAAATGGATTGCAACATCTTTCAAACTTTTCCTATTTTGTCACACTAGAATCTGGCAATATTTTATCAGTCATGAATACATCTCATGATCAATGCATGTGTATCTATTCTAATCTTTGTAAGTCACCAACATAGCATTTTAAAACAACTCTTGACTGGGCCATGGGATGCTAGAATATGCCATTTTACCATGTCATGATTGTTGAAAGTCCAATTTTCCTTTGGCATTCAAAAAAATTGATAGTATTCAAATAGATCCCTTGTATTCATGAGTACTTCTATTGGAATTTGTTGTCGTCCTTATACACACTTGCAAACGTGAGTTAAGTCCAACTCACTTAGTGTGTCCTTGGAGGCACAATGCCTAGGTTCAAAGCCCACTATCACATCGACTTGAACCTCTTCCGTCTAAGCTTATTCCTAGGGAAGCCAAGGGGGGTAGACCCTAGTTACTATGTGAAATTAAATATTAATTCTAGGAGTTGGTTTCAATTGGTTAAAGGTTTGGGGAAGATCTAGCCTATATGCAAAATCAACAATGCAATGTGCAACAATTCAAATGTAAAGCAAGCCCTTTCCTAAGTCAACTAAAGACTAGTGCCTAAGGTTGGGCAAGGGGTCAACTAAAGATTGAGGGAGATAGATTTTACAAGAATTACACAAGATTACAAAAGAATGAAACTACTTCACAATGATTACAAAATAACTAGATACAATGTTACAAGATTAGATACAAAGATAGAATAGCGAGATACAAAGTTACAACTAAAGAAAGAGAGACAAGCACTAACTTGGTTACTTGATTTGTGCAGGAAATAAAGATGCTTCAAATGGAAGAATTCACCAACACATCAAGCCAGCATACCCAACAATAGAGTGTCTCCAAAGGATGCGCAACTCTATGTGGTTGCTTTCAATGGAAAACACAATTAACACAAACCCACAAATGAAGTTGCCTCCAAAGAATGCGCAACTTCAAGGGGGGCAATCCAATTAACCAACACACCACTTAAACTGAAAATTAAATGCTTGAAAGAGGGCCTCCAAGGGTAAGGGAGCAACTAAAAAACCATTTAGTTAATCATCCACAACATTGAAATAAACTTGCATGAAAATAAAGTGAAAGTGAATTGCTTGCAAGATCTAAGTGTCAACCATAAGAATGTATGTGCCAATGTAAATGTCCCAAGGTTGAAGTGGATTAAAGGATTATTAATTTCTTAAGTTAAAGAGTGAATCCTAACTAAGTGACAACCTCAAGACTGCCCCTGCATGTACCCAGTAGTTGTTGGGTGTTCAAGAAGTGAGGCAAACAAGGCCCCACCCTAGCTCCACGGGTCAACGAAAGGAAAGAAGTACTCCCGAAAAGGACGTTGAGCGTCGTGAGATCGTCCCTGACCTATCACCTTTCGTTGCTTCCTTACAGTCCTCGTTTAAATGGCAAAGTTGGGTCAGTGGTGAGTGCCCTATTAAGTCTAATTGATTTTATGCCCTATGAAACTAAGGTAAATTAAGCTAGTTGTGTGTTGAGCAAGATGTTGCTTGTCAAAGTGTTAAGTGCTTGAACAAAAAGGAAATTGTTTGCAAGTAAAGGAAAGTACTTAATCAAAATGTAAAACTTGAATTAGCATGAAAGTACTTGAACATTAAACTTGCAAAATGAAAAGATAAGTTTGCATTAAACCATTTGGAATTATCCCATGCCCATGATATTGCAAGAAAGGGAAAATTACTTATGTAAAAATGAGAAATGAAAGCAAGTACTTGAACTAGATAAAGCTTGCAATGAAAAGATGATTAGTATAGTACGATAAGATTACTCTGCCTCCATGGGCCTAAACTAGTATTAAGATTATTACTTCTACTTCTAGATCATTTTAACCATTCAACGCATGAGAAGTAAAACCATTAATACTAGCCTTACGATTTTGGGGGTTAGCTAGGCCAAGCACACTCCAAGGTGTAGGAAAACAAATTAAATTTAAATGCTGAAAAATAAACTAAGCTAAGAGAACCACATACAATGGCACAAGGTGGAGGCAAGCCTTCCTTTTTTGTGCCAAAGAGGGTTGAAAGAACTTGAAATAAAACTAGCCTCTCAACCTTGTCCTATTGACAAGTGGGGCAAGCAAATGAATGAAATATTGCAGAAAATAAATGACTATCCTAGCCTTACGGTTTTGGGGGTGTGCCAAAGAGGGTTGAAAGAACTTGAAATAAAACTGAAATAAAACTAGCCTCTCAACCTTGTCCTATTGACAAGTGGGGCAAGCAAATGAATGAAATATTGCAGAAAATAAATGACTATCCTAGCCTTACGGTTTTGGGGGTTGGCTGGGCCAAACTCACTGCAAGATGTAGGCACAAGTTAACTAATTAAAACGCAAAAAATTACAATATTAGAAGTGCAAGCCCCTTAGGGACTCCCTTGGGCTTGCTTACAATGCTAGAAAAAAATGAGAAGGAAAAGGATATTGTTACCCAACAATAGGGGGCTCTTCTTGAATGTTTTGTGGCCCAAAATGGGCAGCACCTCCCCTTGTACTGGAGAGAACCTACAAAAACCAGCAAACAAAAGCTTGCTGGAAATGCGGCAAAACACAACCAAAGTTAAAGAAAATTTATGTTTTTACACAGAAATTTTCTGCATAAAAATTTCGGCAAAATAAAACATTTTAGTGACCTATTCTAAGTGTTAGACAACCCAAAAATCTGAATGTAAAGAACAGAAATAACATGTAGAAATTTCAGAGGCTAAAGATGGATTATGAAGGCAAGTTCCCGACTTGAAACAAGCCTTTCAAACCCTTAAAGTAACCTGCAAATACTTATGAAGAAACTACAAGACAAGAGCAAATGGTGAGTAGATGAGTTAGAAGAAACAAAATACTTTGCAAATCTACTACTCTACTCACTTAGATTCACAATAACACTATTGGAAATCTATCCAAGCAAAATACTTTGCTTGGGAAATCTACTCTAGATCCTAAGAATGCTTCAACAAATAAACCAAACAAGATCACCTCAAATCATAGATGCACCAAGAATACTCTTTGACACACCATTAGTCATCCAAAGCTTTCTATTAACAAATAGGAAGTTGTAGCAAGTACTTGCTACAAGTTCCTCTCCAAAAGTGAGAGCAAGAAAATGGATGAGAACAGGATGAGGAGAGTGAGGAGAAAATTGGATAGAGTAACAGACACATTAGCAATAGAATTTGTGAGAAATGAGGGAGAGAGGGCACTCATTTATACTTGGAAAGGCAAAGTTACCTCTCTTGGATGAAAGCAAAGTGTCAAAACCCAAGCAAGAGTGAGCATCTCAAGGAGGGGGGTGCAACTCTAGGGTTTGAGTGGTGGATTGATGATATGGCATGAGTTGGAGAGGCCAAGGCTTAGTCAATGCGTGAGATGGATGGCCTAGGAGGGCACACTAGGGGAGAGACAGTCTCACTCACTTCAATTTTTTATTTTCTAAAGTTTCCTCAAGGAGGGGGACGCAATTTCCCTAGGGGGACAAATGATATGAAGTGGTGGCTAGGTGGGAAAGGGTTATGAGGGTGAGAAAGGGGTTAGGAAGGGTTAGTCTAAGGTTTAGGCATCATCTCCCACCTTTACTCTAACCATTTAGCTCAATTTTACAAAAAATGACATTTTGACTATGTCATGACTAGCAATTAAATTGTTGTTTTTGACTGACTAAGACTCCTCATAGACAAACACGTAGCAAAACTTGTCCAATTGAGCTGAAACTTGGTCCAAGGGTGTAGGGGGTCTTATTCCATTTCTTTTGAGCACAAATATCCCTAGCAAAAGCCCAAGGACTTATTTTTTACATTTTTCATCAAATTTTAATTAAAATTACCCAACTTAGGCAATTTTAATAAATTAAAAAAAAAAAACTATCTTGACTCTACGGAATTCCGCAAAACTTTCAGAGATGTCTTACATGGTCATTTACAACATTCCTAGACACTAGCTACCAGGGGATGAAACCATTAGAACGCCTTTCACCACTTTGGAGGAATTATTGTGGGAGTGAAAAACTCAAGGGAAATTAATAAGGTTGGTTAGGCCAAATTAATAACCGGAGGAAAAAAACACTCAGTGAAAGGGACTCATCTAATGATGAAGTCCTAAGGTAATTGACGTAACTATGATCCATGCAGACCTATTACATTATTATCCCACGCAGGGGAGCGGAAATTCCATTACAAAAATGTGTTGAAGGCCAAAACATGCCTTGTAGAGCCAATAAGTCTCTGACTTGGTAGCATCTGATGATGCATATCTTCATGGTACATAGAGTTGACCCCATAGTTGAATAGGTGGTCAATAGAATCCATTCAATATTCAGTTTTGTAATTTGATTTTAGAAACAATGCTGGTGGTTTTGCTTTTGGCAGTTTTGAAATTAGTCAGTTAGTAGATCCCTCTTGTCAATCTAATCACA
>JASDQU010688764.1:16575-27287 GCA_032191745.1 Picea mariana
GAAGCTTTAGGATGGAGATCATGGGACTAGCACTAATCAGATGAATGAATAGATGTTCCAATATAAGCAATATCATATTGCATATGATGTTCTTGCTTTTGAAATTTATGCAAGTAGCTTGTAGTCATCTGATTCTCATGATTATTTCAATATTTCGGATATTGCTCACAAATGTGTTGTTCAATACCATCATCAAAAAGTTAGAGGTGATATTGTTGTTCTTGATTCATCCAAGGAAAATTGTGTTTATGAGTTGCAGCATAAGGAGAAACAATCTAGTCCTATGTATCGAATGGAAGTTCAGTATGAGTATCAGAATCTTGTGGATTTTTACATGGAGTTGGTGTTTCCACAGGTTAAGAATGTGGTAGATTTTGGTATGACACTTTCTTGCAATTGTAAGTTCAAGATGCTCATAAATGTTTTGATGCCCATGTCATATTTTTCTTTTGTTCTCATTTGCATACCAGAAGATCATTATGTTAGTAATAAGATTTCATGGCTTCATTGAAAGTATGATTACACATGATTAACTACTTCTTGTTAATTAGAAGTAGGAGTAGGCATATGAATAAGCTCATTCATGATCATTTATTTTCAATTTACAGTAGTTTTTTCTCTTTTCAGTTACATGTATTCATAGTTTGAATACGTTGCAGAGGATTCAAAATAGTATGAATGACTCCATTGGCCCAATGGATTAGGCACAACACAAATTGTGGATGTTTGCAGAGATGAAATTTTGCAAGGTCGGGTTGCACAAATAAACAGAATATGAAGGCACATGGCTTACGTGTTCTTGGAGCCTCACAAGGAGGTTTCCATACCTTGTGGAGCCAAATGTTAACACATAATATTGGTCATGTAAAGGAGGATTTATGATTTTTAGCGCCTACATTTAACCATTTCTCCAGGGATTATGTCATATCATCAACTAACAACCTTGTCGAAGTGTGCAATCTATATTTGAGTTGGCACTGCGAACTGGCACTGCGAACTATTTAAGGAAGAGGGTTGTAGGTTTGATAGGTTGCAAGCATCCTAGTGAAAATAAAAAATTACCAGCATCAAACTCAGGGTCATCGGGTACTCCATGAGATTTTTTGTCTTGTTTGGAGGTCAGGAAAGGAGTGTGGCCACTTGATTTTCATTTGTTGTTGTGAACTAGCATAGGCGATGTGAATTGAGACAGGCCCTACAAAATGTGTTGCAAAATGTGTTGCGGAAACTCTGTTTTAGGACTGTTGAACTAATATTTTTGAACAGTTGACTTCTAGGAGGATTTTCGAGTGAACTAGGATGAATTTTCAAAATCCAAAGGAGGTTATTGTCAAGAATGGACCCAAGAACGTTAAACGCTTTAATTTTTCACACAAGTGTCATGGATTGGGAGATTCGAAGGAATATTTGAGCCATATTTTTTCATTTTTCATGATTTCCTGTTTGAGACATGTTTTTGCAACACGTATTCCTACCAGCCAGAGATTAATTTCAAGAAATAGAGAGAGGTTTTTCTTTAGAACGAGCTTATATACAAAAAAAAATCTCATATTTTACATAGCTATTATATTTTGAGAATTACAAGTGGAATTTTGAAGCCTATTTTTTAGAATTTTTCCTCCTGAAAAGAAGGAGATCAGTTAAAATGTGTCATTCTATGTTTGTAATTGTTTCTATTTTGGGAAATGGGTTGGAGTTCGAATTTTTGAGTTGGAAATGACCGATAGTGCTATATATTTCATGGTACAAGAGTAGAGTAGGGTTAGAATGAGCTAAGAGGGGGTCTTTAAACCCAAAGGAATTCAGAGTGGTTATCACTATGTTTTTTTTTTCTTTCTCTGTATTTTTTCAGATTTGTGATTCCTTATGAATGGAGATCATATTTTCCTTTTCTTTTCTTGTTTCTCTCTGTGTACTAATGTTTAATGAGTGACTTTGTTACTTTTCTTCTTATTCATGAAACGGTTGAGTGAGGTCTGCGTTCTTTGCATTGGTGATATAGGATTTGTTAATACACAAAATGTCACTGTAAGTTGACTGTCATAAGTGTTGGAAGTATCTCTAACAGGTTCATATCATAGTTTTCCTTTTCCTCATTCATTTATCAAGCCTATTGTCTGATCTGAAATTGCTAAGGCCACTTTTGCTGAAGGATATAGTTGGGAATGTGTACAGTAGATGGATCTGATTGTCCTTATGGTCAAATCCCTATGACTTTAAAACTTATCTTTCAATTTTAAAATTTGATTTCTTTGTATGTTACCAATATCACCTGATCTACAGTCTAGGGTGACTCTTGGAGTGATAAAAAAAATTACACATGCCATGCTCCAAGGTGATGTCATACACAATAAGGAATTTAATATGATGTAGCTACACAAGGCATGTATACATCTCCATCATAAGCCTCAATGAACTCCATCGATCATCCTAATCAATGTACTTGATTCAATTAGCTTCCCCATGTAATAAATCCAACACAACATAGGTGTTCCCAAGTCATCTCCAAACCTCTGAATAGGAATTCAGTCTATGCCATCTTATCTAGGGCTTGATGTCGTCCTCTAGGATGCACGATGCTCCTCCTCCCAAGTAGGGTGTTCTCTAGATTATATTCAAGTGAACTCTCCATGTGGCCATCATGAAGGGAATCCACCAAACTGTCAAGACAAATCTAATTCATAAGGGAAGAACACCAAGACAACACCCAAATAAGGTCAATCAATCACTAAGTAAGATATATCCACCATACAAATCCATCATGGACCATCCCTTGTACACTAATCAATATTAGACCATCTATGGGATAAACATAAACCATTTACCCCAAATATCATGAATCACCTAATAGATGGTGTAAACACTTTTGAAATAACCCCAAAAACTAACACTCGAAATTTACAAGGAAAGTGTTTACACTGAAATCTATTGACTCCCTCTCAAATTCCAACAAGCGTGGTACCTATAAATCTATAATAGTTGTAGTCTCATAATCAACCACTATCATCTGTAAATAATTTTTCACCCATGCTATCACAACAACTTGATCCAAAAAAGAATGACCACCTATGAATATAAAGGAATATAACCCTATAAAAAATAACTTTCTAAACTCTAACATCCTCCAAGTGAACATCATAGTCTAAAATCAATGGACACTACATCATGTGATATCCGGGACATGCTGCAAATATAATCATATATCCATAAAAGATCAAAACAAGTGTATCAAATTTTTCAAAGGAACATGGATATAAATCTACGCAAGTCAACCCCTTAATCATAGAATACGAAGCTCATGGTATAAGTAAAAACCTATTTAACTCCACTGACAAACTATGAATATGAGAATCCCTTTGATGTTCCTCAAATCCTTTTTCAACTGAAAAAACCTAAACTAGGTCAAATCCCTCATCTAAAATGAATCTTAAAGGAAGAGTATCWTCATGGGAAAATCCTTCTATCTAAGAGAATCCATGGATAAATTTCTTTTTCTAAGAGAATTCACTAGGAAATCTATCTATTTGAGACAATCCATGAACCCTATCCTTGTAATATATAATAACCACATTAAATGAAATCTTAGAATCAATATTAGCATCATCCTCCATCAAATTATCACACTCCTCCTCCTCAATACAACATCAAGTAAAATGAATGGAAGAAACCAATGTGACATGACTAACACATCTCCTAGGAGGTATATTCACCCTCACTGAAGGTTTGGGCACTCAAAAATTCTCTTATGCATCCTATAATGTATAGGTAAACCATCTTGACCTCATGTGGGTTGGAGTGGAAGGTGAGGGCATATATGATCCCAGCCTCACCTCAACTCCGTATGAATCTAGAATCATATTAACTATTTGAATGATTATCTAGAGTAAAAACCTCCTCTCTCTCCTCAGTCACTAAATGATAACCTTATGATCTCTCACATACTCAAAAAATATCACATCGTTTCTCACCACAATCTCCCACTAGGATAGAAGATCAATCGTATAAGATATATAAATATAACTATATCCATGAACATCAGATCCTATAATAACATATATAATAGGTTTTAAACATATATTCATGACATCTCACCATGCATACACTGTCATGTTCCTTCTCAAACCTAGAAGTCTCTTCTATCCTCCTACTAGAATGTACAAGTGTCACTAGATCAACAAGTAACCTAAAGAGGCCACCCTATCTCACCCCTCTAGAAAAAATCCTTAGACTCGATATACAACTATCATTGATGGTGCGATTTTGTCCCTCGAAAGTAAGTCTCCACTATACACCTTCCATATAATAAATTGAAATAAGATTCTTATTCAACCCAAGAAAAAACAAAACAAAATACAACTCAAGAACATCACTTGAAGGCAGCTAAAGAGAAATGGATCCAACTCCTCTCATAGAATAAATTGAATCATCACCACGATCCAAGATCACTCCCCCCTCTCGCTCTTGAAACTTGTTGAATAAATACCTATCATATGTCACATGTCTTGAGGCTCCACTACCCACATTCCATACAAAACTAGAAATAGTGTTAGAGGACAAGAAAGGGATGAAATCCATATCCATTGTGAAAAATCTACAATATGAACAATATCCTCCACATATCACTAAAAACAAATTGACATCTACTACAACAAATCAATCACCTTTCACAGGTCCTCTTAAGTATCTCACATGTTGAAAATAAAACCATACCAATTAATCATGACATAAATCTACCATCCATCACTAGAAACCCATGGAATAAATCAACGAACTATTACAGATCCTCCTAGGTATCACAACCGACGAAAATATATCCATAACGGTGATAAACATAATAGATCCAACATCTCTCATTATAATAGAAACACATCAGAACATGTCATAGGTGCAAGTGTTATTCTAAATCAACTTAGGTATCACACCCAAAAACCTCAAATAAGGTCAATACCACTGCTAGGTAATATTCATCTAAAATATAATCTACTTTTTACTTTAGAGTGATCTCAACCACAACAAGATCTGATACCATGTAGAGAATTCTTCACTCTTTTACTTTCAATGTAAACTATAAATTTTATCTCTTTGACTAGAGGTTTCCCCAATATTAATCCTATGAATTTGCAACCTTAGGGATATTATAAAACAAAGTATAGAATAAAATCATAAAGAGTAAAATATTTCACTTTGTAATAGCCCAATATTCTACAAAATCGAAAGCGAAAAGATAATAAACAACCTAGATAAGTTGTATCCCTCTATAGAAACTTATCTCACATAAACTAAATCTAAACATTCTCTTTTACAATAGTTATAATAGTAGCAAAAAAATAGGTATAACGAAAACAATAAAACACTTATATTCTTTGATGATGATTCCAAAGCATTTTAATTTTCCTTTTACTTATGTCAAATTAGCAAGACATATATAGCTATAAATAATAATACATGAAGAACATATATGGATGAAAATAAAATTTGGAAAATGTACAAGTTTTGGATAGTTCAAAAATTCATTAATATGCTTAAGATGAGGTACATGTACATACTATAGCCTTCTCTCGAGGCTAGTACAAGTATACTAGCTCTCCAAAACTCTAGCTAGGGAAAACAGGAAAATACTAGCTCAACCAAGTCAATACAACATGCAATAATCACTCCAACAATTACTCCAAGAAAAGATGTACTATGATAGGTTACATCAGAAAACCCTAATATCAAACCATCAAGGGATAAACCCTAACCATAGACATCTAAGATACACCAGTATACTCCAAGAATACCATGATATCCTAGCAACTCCAAGAGAGAGATAGATCGACTACAAGAGAAGAGCCAAGTGAGAGAAACAAAAGTGATCATCACCATTGTCACATCCATAAGAGAAAACCCTAGTCATAATAGAAATATCCAAATGAAGACATCTCCTCTAGACTTCATAACTCCACCTACAGTTCATGACGAAACCAAGTAGTGACTTCCTCCAAGAATTTGAGTACAAAGAAAAGAGATACAATTATGTGATGCCATGATTTATGAGAAGGACTATCTCCTTCCTCTATATATATGAGAGGTAAGGGAATCCAACAAAACAATGTGGAAAAATCCTTACAAGTAACCTATGATGAACACATGTAGGTCAACACAAGTGAACCACTCCACTCAAAGTACACATGTCAATCTCTAAGGTGATGTCATAACAATAAGGGATCCAATATGATGTAGATATAAAAGGAATGTCAACATATCCCCATCATAAGCCTCCATGTTATCCATTGATCCTCCTAAGCAATGTACTCTACTGGGTTATCTACCCCATGCAATAATGTTACTGCAACTTATATGATCTCAAGCCATCTCTAAGCCTCTGAATATGAATCCAATGTATCCCATACTATCTATAGACCAATTCCCTCCTCTAGGATGCATAACACTCCTCCTCAAAAGTACTTCATTCTCTAATCAAGTGAACTCTTTTTGTGGCCATCATGAAAGGTTTCCACCAAAATTTCAAGAGAAATCCAATGCCTAAGGGAAGAAAACAAAGCTTCCACCGATATAAGGTCAATAAATAACTATTAAATCTATATCCACCATACAAATCCATGATGGATTATGTCCCATGTGCCAATCCCTCTTGGAACATCCAAGAGTTGAACATACACCATATACCCTAAATCTCACAATGCACCCCAAACAGGATTGAAACACTTTCAATGTAACCCAAAAAACTAACACTCCATCTTTATGAGAATTGTTTTTACATCAAAACCTATTGAATCCTTCAACAACTCCACCAAACTTGTTTTCTACATATCTATAATAGATACATTCCCAAAATCAACCACTATCATCTRTAAAGGATTTGTCAACCATGTTATAACACCATCTCTATCCAAAGAAGAATGAACACCTCTGGATATGAAGGAATATATTTGTATAAAAAAATAAACATACTAAACTCCAACATCCTCCAATTCAACATCACAAACAAAAATCAATAGACACCACATCATCGWCTATCTAGGACATGCTACAGAGATAATCATATATACATACAACATTAATACAAGTGTATCACATCTATCAAAGGCATGAAGATATAAATATGAAAAATTCAACTCCTTGATCCTATAATACCAACATTGTGGGATAGGTAACAACATGTGCARTGCCATKATAAACTTTTSAACATGAAAATCCCTCTCATGTTCATCAAATCCTATGGAAATTMAAACAACTTGAAGAGAATTATGAAGCAATAGTAACATCATGGACAACTACCTTTCTTTGATAAAATCCATGGGAAACTCTCTATGTTTCAAAAAATCCATTGGAAAGTCCCTCTATATGAGAGAATCCTCCTCTCTTTCCTCTATGGTTTCCCCATATTCAATCTCAAAGATCTTTTCCTCTTCACTTGAAAAATACCAATTTGAAGTGGAGAGATATTTTATGATCATGGTGATGTGTTGCGTTCCAAGAAATAATGTAACTCTCCAAGATCTGTCATCTCAAACTCAACAATCATGTGTGACTTAAACTTTTGAAATAACTCATCATTGTTCCCTGTGTAGATCAAATCATCAACTTAAAGTGCAACAATCAGAATATCATGACCTGACTGAAGAATATAAATATTGGGATTAGATAAAATTTTGATTAAGCCATGATCCTGGAATTATTTATCGATTCTTGAATACCAAGCCCTTGGTGCCTGTTTAAGACCATATAAATCCTTCTTCAACCTGTAAACTTTATATTATTTACCTGGAACTTAAAAACCTTTAGGCTTCTCCATATAAATTTATTCATCCACATAACCATTCAAGAAATATGACTTAACATCCATTTGAAAAATTGTCCATTTATATTGAGCATCTAATGCAAGAACCATCCTGATTGTATCCATCTTTTCCACCGGGGAAAATGTCTTAGTATAGTCAATTCCTTCTCTTTGTGCATAACCTTTTGCAACTAAATGAGCCTTATACTTATCAATTGTGCCATATGATTTATACTTAGTTTTATAAACCCATTTAGTACCAATCACCTCTTTACCTTTTGGTAATTTCACCAAATCCCATGTGTCATTTCTCACCAAATCATTCAACTCTGCTTCCATAGCTTCATTCCATTCTTTCTTTCTTGATGTTTCTTCATAATTTTGAGGCTCATCCATTTTCATTACATGTGTCATAAGTGCATAATTCACAAGATTACTTTGGGATCTGGTAATCCTTCTTTCAAAATTTATATCTAACATATTGCTTTCAGAATGACTTCTTTCAAACCACTTAGGTTTATTCTTAACTCCATCTTCCTTTACTAACTTGGAATGTGATTCACCATCAATAGTAAGTGTATCTTCTTTTAATTACAACTGTACAAGTTCTGACTGATAAATTCCCTTCTCATCAAATACAACATCTCTGCTTATTATTATTTTGTTTGCTTGAGGATCAAACAACCTGTAAATTCTTGTTTCTAATGTAACCAATGAAAATACACTTCACACTTTTATCATCCAATTTAATTCTCTTTTCCTTCGGAACATGTGCATATGCAATGCAACCAAAAAAATTCATATTTGCAACACTTGGTTTATGTCCTGACCATGCTTCTTCGGGAGTCAAATTAAACACTCCATTCGTAGGACATCTATTAAGAATGTATATTGATGTGTGTACTGCTTCAGCCCAAAATTCATTACCAAGTGACTTAGCCTTTAACATGTTCCTAGCCATCTCAACTATGGTACTTTTTTTCCTCTCTGTCGCTCCATTCTGTTGAGGAGAATATAAATTGGTAAACTCTCGCTTTATACCATTCTTCCTGCAGTAAATCAAGAATTCATTTGACATGTATTCTCCCCCATTATCTGTTCTTAGGGTGAGAATATTGACACCACTTTGTTTTCAACCAATGCCTTGAACTTAAGAAAATGAGAAAACACTTTACATTTCTCCTACAAAAAATACACCCAAGTCTTCCTTGAAAAATCATCAATAAAAATGAGAAAATAACGCACCATTCCAAAAGACATTGTCTCCATTGGACCACACAAATTTGAATGTACCAACGCTAGATGTTCACTAGCCTTCCAAGTTCTATTTGAGAAACTTTCCCTATGTTGTTTCCCAAAAATGCATCATTCACACACTTCATCATCATTCTTGATATAAGGAAGACCATTCACCATATTCTTCTTTCGAAGCTACACCAAAATCTGAAAATTCAAATGTCCCATTCTTAAATGCCAAATCTTGTTTTTCATATCTTCTATTTTGTTCAAACTTTGTGAATTACTTGAATCAAAAGAAAGCTTGAAACTTCTATCTTCGGTCATTTCTCCTTTTTCCACAACTGCATTATGATTCAACTTATCCATGATTAAACATTCCTTGTTATCAAACACTAACTTATAGTTCTGCTCCATCATTTGTCCTACAGAAAGTAGGTTCTTCTTCAATGCTAGTGTCAACAATGTGTCATCAATAAACTTCTTCTTTCCATGCAATATTGGAATTGCAATTGTGTCTTTCCCTTTAACTTCTGAAACTATATCATCACCAAATACAACTTTACCAAAATAGTTGTCATTAATTCTAGTAAACAACTCCTCCTTAGATGTCATATGAGTTGAACATCCCGAATCAATATAACATGATTCACTTTATTCATTATGTGCCATGAAACTTGATACAAATAGTTTCTCATTCCTGGTTTCTTCTACAACTGTATTAGCACCTTTTTTTTCCATATCTCTCATTTTTGCATAACAATTTATTTCAAGATGACCATATTTATGACAATAATGACACTATGGACCTTATCGTTCTTGATATCCTTCTCTTCCTCTTCCTCTTCCACAAACATCATCTTTGCTTCATCCTCTGAATTGATTTGAATTTCCTCTAAATGGACTTGGGCTTCTTCCTCTTCCTCTAAATCCATTTCCTTGATAATTATGTGATTGTTGTGGATTTCTATTATAATTATGATTCTGATATTCATTTCTACCTCTTCCTCACCTCTATTCCTTATAGAAAAAGCATGCTCAATTTCTCCAATTGGTTGATTTTCTTCATCAGTAAGAAAAAAACCACTTAATTCATCAATTTTCATTGTATTTAAATATTTGGAAATGATAATACTAGTGGTGACCATCTAAAACTTGGGCAAAACACTTCTTAAAATCTTCTCAATTAGTCTCCTTTCTAGAACATCTTCACCTAAGGAACTCATTTGATTAACAAGATCTTGCATCTTTGTGATGTAATCATGAATAGATTCATTACTTTTCATGTTGGCATTTTCAAAATTTATCCTTAGTGTTTGCAATTTACCTACATCCACACCTTCATATGTATTCTTTAAAATATCCCAAGCTTGCTTAGATGATTCTGCAACATTAATTCTTGTAAATATAGATTCTTCAACTGCGCTCCCTATAAGTGAAAGTGATTCATTATATTTCTTAATAATTTCCTTTAATGATTTCTTGTCATCATCACTTAACGTTTTGAATTCATCAGCAGAAGGTATAGTATATCCATCAATTACAAGCTCTCATAAATATTTAGTGATGAATATAGGTTGCATGCGTTTTCTCCAATAGAAATAATTTGTGCCAACAAGTTTAGGCAACACAATATTGCTTGTCTCCATGAAGACTAAATAAGAATGAGAGAAGAAGAATACTTATGGGCCCG
>JASDQU010688765.1:0-30495 GCA_032191745.1 Picea mariana
AAGTAAGAAATAGAGTATTCAACATCAATCACACACATGAAATACACAGAGACAGATATTCCTGAGGAAACCCATAAAGGGAGAAAACCTCTTCTTCTTGATATGATAAGTAGTCTTTATTTTCTGTACATTATCATTATTATGAGATCCAACTCCTTTTGAGGCTACCACCTTTGTTTTACAAGCTGTAACTTGTTGAGAGAACCAACTCTCTGGTTTCTCTAGCACTCACTAGAAGGAAGCACCAACTCCCTGAGTGTTCCAACACCTACTGAATGGAAGCATCAACTTCCAGTCACACGGGAACCAACCTGTGTAACAAAGAACAATAGTTCTCCCTTTCACCACCCTATGACTCTGGTTTTTCTGGCTGTAACCAGATGGAAGATACAACTCCTTGTGTTCAAGCACCCTCTTGAAACTCTGAGGAAAATAGTCCTCCATAGCACCTCCCCAACACCTTGATTATAAAAAATTCACTTACTGAAATTTATTATAGTGATACAATGTTTATCAATGACTTACCAGTCTCATCATTGTTCTACTACATTACTTTTCTCTACCTGCATCAGTGTCCTCCTGCTCCCTCACTTGCGCTTTATTTTCTTCAACATTGTATACTCTGTGCACCATGTCCATTCTATGCGCTATGCCTCTTATGTGCGTTTCAGCTGTTGTACACAACATGCTTCTACCCTCATGAATAAATCTCAATAGAAGAAACCCTCTTTTCTCTATTCTGCATATATTTATCATGCTAAGTCCTCTGCCAGATCATACACCTAACTCTTCATTCTCTTTGGTGATCACATTGAGTTTTTTCTTCTTCAGTGGAAGTTATCTTGAGATTCTTTTGCTTCTCTAGCAGTTACAGTCTTCGACTCTCTTCCATATTTCAATTGTCTCTATGATGAGTCTTCATTCCACTAGCAGTTACCTCGAGACTCTTCATCTCCTCTGGTGATCACCCACAGGCTCTTCGAATTATTTGGCAGATACAATCACACATTTTCGTCAGTTACAAAGAGTCATTTTGGCTTCTTTGGATTTTAAGCCCCTTCCTTCATGTGACCATCGGCGGTGACCAAACGCCTATTCAAAAGTTGCTTCCCGATATCCTAAACTCTGAAGTGGAGCTTAGCGACGTGCTAGATCCTCCCTCGATATGACCTTGGGCAATGAACTCATGTGACCATGCAATTGCGAGAATGCCCAAAGGTGGTGTAGAACAAACTGCTTTTCACCCCACAATTTACCTCAAGCCTCCACGTGTCCCTTCTCCAAAACCATGGTTTAGATTGCGGCCCACCTTCAAGTTTTTAAATTTCGTGCATCTTCAATCCTTGCAATGTGACGGGACCATTGATATTACGATATTGACAGTGCTCTTGAATGGACAGATCAAATTGGATGGTTTATTTCATGGAAACAAATCAATGGTCATATTTGATCCTTAAACTCATCCTTTCATTGTTTAATCGGATGGCTAGGAATTAATAAAACATTGAGATGGACGGCTTTCGGAAATTTTCTCTTCGGAACTTCAGTATTTCAAATTTTCAAACATACACTATCCTTCCACTATAATACGATCAACGGTTGATAATACACCCAAAGTGATCTTTCATATCAAATGAATCATGTCCTTGATGACGTGGTCTACCACATTTCCCTACTGAGGTGGTCTGCTGATGTGGGCGAGACGTCTAGGTAGTGTAGTGGAGTGTGGAGGCAGAGCATGGTAGCGAAGTGTGACGTTGGAGCATGGAGGTGGTAAGTATGAGTGGTTTGGTTACTCGGAGGGGGGGTTAGGCAGTAAGTAGTAATGAGCGATGGGGTTTCGAGTTGATAGGAAGGTGACATGTATGAGGGTACCACATGGAAAATACCACAAACTCAGACCGCCCCCCCGGTTAAAGGAAGAGAGGTTAGGGGGGTCTGATATGCCTTGTCGACCGTAGATCTGAGTCCTCGATTCTTGAACGATGAGATTGGCATGACCTTTTCCTAAATTATCCTATCCTTCCACTTTATAATGATATGACGACTGAAATTTACCTCGGATGATCCGATGGTCGACGATTTATTTCATCTCTCTGGGTCTCTGGCCTTCAGGTATTTCAAATCTCAAACTGACGCTCTGTATCAGATGGCCCAAATCCACTTCGAATGATTTGACGCTTGATGTTTACTCCAGATGATATGATGGTTGAGATATATTTTAGATGATCAGACGATCAAGATTTACTATGGTTCTCTAGATCTTTGGGCTTCAAGGATTTCAAATCTAAAACTGAAAAATTTGAAGTGAAATTTTTCCGAAGCTTTACCTCCTCGGATATTTATACCCAAAATAAATGTTGTTTGTCGATCATGATCCTAGATCGATGGCTCAATCTGTCTGCGATGGAGATCTTATAGCTTATCATGTCCTTCCACTAATTCAATCTGACGGTTGTCGCGTATTCCTTCTGAGCTTATCCTCCTTGCAAATCCACTGGATCTAATGGTTGTTGGTCCTTTGTGCTCAGATATAATGGATGGGATCTGTTCCTCTCTTGCACACTCGTTCCTCCTATCTAGACTCTAATCTAACCATCCAGATTCTTCACAGTGTTTGATCCAATGACCACTATCGCTCCTCCTCCTGAGATTGTGATCTCTCCAACTTAGAAGGTTTTCTAAGTGTTCACGGGTCTTGACCTTTGCTCCTCGTGCGAGTCAATCTCTTGGGCCTCATCTACACTTCTGGAAACTGGTATCTTTTTTGAGCTTTCTCGTCTCTGTATATTGTTCGCTTCTCCTCCTGAGCTTATGCTTTTCCTATTTTCCATCAATGTTGTTGTTATTTCCATCAATGACAAGCACACGCTTTCCTATAAAACATTCCAACATAGATTATTGGTAGAATCTCTTGCATTAACTATCTACCAGAAGATGTGCAAGAATGACATGCACAGTAAGATAGATTGGCTCAGAGTTAAGAGAACCTCGTAGTTTTTATGGTCAGAATAATTTAGAAGAATGTTTAGAGAAGTTTGAGTTAGAAGTTTTAGAGAATTAGAGGTTATTATTTATAGACATGTCCCTAAAATCAACACCTGTATGTTGGTGTGGTGATCATAAAGAGAAGATTAATAATTGGTATCAATGCAAGATGTTACCGCACGTAATATTTGGTGTAGAGTAGAACATATATCAAAATAAGTATGATGGAATTGGACAACCTAAAGAGAACATAGATAGATGCATGGTCTAATGGAGATTAGTACCACCAGAGGAATGGCCACATCATTTTATTCACACATTAGAAGGAATTCCAAGGAACTGATACACAACATTAGAATTGCGTAGAGGAATTTCCAATTAGGAGGAAATGCAACAGAATTTTGTTATTACATTTTCATTTGAACATGATATTCCAGAGATAGATACAACATTGAAGCTGGTAAGAGACAAGATTTTTGAGGAGCCTGAATTTGAAGTTGCAATATATTATCAGAACCAGAAGATACCGATAGTCAGACATTTACTACATTGATATCGCATCACAAAAGAGGATCTAGAAGAAGAAAACTCGCGCAATATCTAGATTACAAAATTTCAAGGGGAAAGAGAAGTAGAAGGACCGCAATTATAGTCATAATAATATGATGCACCTTTGAAGATAAATAAGGTAAATATTGGAACAATAGAAAACCCAAAGATTGCAAGTATTAGGGATTATTGGGACAACCAGATAGTGGAGAGCATAACAGAGTTATTGTGTGAGTATAGTGACTTTTTTCCAGCAACATTTCTAGAGATGAAAGGGGTAGTAAGAGAACCTGGAGAGATGAATATCCCTTTGAGACAATATGCTAGACCAATAAGACAACAAACCTACATATTGAATCCAGTTTATAAGCAAAAAATGAAGGCATAGATTGACAAGATGTTAGAGACTGGCGTCGTAAAACCTATTGAATAATCAAAATGGATTATCCCTATGGTAGTGAAGGAGAAGAAAAAAGGGGGAATAAGGATTTGTGTAGACTTGAGGAAGTTGAAGGATGCTTTTCTGCATGATCCCTTCCCTACTGCATTTACAAATGAAGTATTGGAGACTGTAGGAGGGAAG
Organism: Picea mariana; assembly: GCA_032191745.1. Taxonomy (NCBI): domain Eukaryota; kingdom Viridiplantae; phylum Streptophyta; class Pinopsida; order Pinales; family Pinaceae; genus Picea; species Picea mariana. The sequence continues at coordinate 4,121 of JASDQU010688765.1, forward strand.
TAAGCCTACTCATTTATTGATGGGTTTTAGGGTATCACCCGATCAGGATAGCACTAGAAGATCGACACAAGACAACATTTTTCACAGAATGGGGATCGTTTTAGTACACAGTGATGCATTTTGGATTAAAGAATGCACCTGCAATTTTTTCAAGAGTAGTAGTAGCTGCCTTTAAGGACTTTATAAATAAGTTTTTGGAAGTTTACTTGGATGATTGGACAATATTTATTTTATTGAAGGATCATGTTCAAGTGCTAAGATTGATGTTAGATAGGTGTATATAGTGTCAGATTTCTTTAAATATTAAGAAATGTGTTTTCAACGCACCATTTAGTATTCTACTAGGGCATGTGGTGTGTAAACAAGGTGTACAAGTTGATCCTGCCAAAATTGTTGTCATAGTTAATTTATCACCGCCTAAGTCAATGCGCTAGTTAAAATATAAACTTTGTCATACATTATACTATAGGAGTTTTATAAGGTTATATACATAGATAATTATGCAAATGGATAAATTGTTGAGGAAGGACATTAAGTATCAATGGAATGATGAGTGCTAATAGAGTTTGGATATTTTGAAGGAGAAAATGGTGACAATGCCAATTATGGTGTTTCCAGATTGGTCAAAGGAGTTTCATGTGCATGTGTATGCATACTCAATAAAATTGTGAGAATTATTAACACAACCACGAGAAGGTGATATAGATCACCCAATTGCATTTGCAAGCAGGAAGTTGTCAAATTCATAGAAGAACTACAATATAATAGAAAGAGAAGGCTTGGCTATGGTATACGCATTGAAGAAGTTTAGACATTATTTGTTAGGACAAAATTTTAAGATGTTAACATATCACTCTACTCTTAAATATTTGGTCAATAAGTCAGTGTTGGGGGTAAGAATATGGAGATGATTATTGTTATTTCAGGAATTTGATTTTGAAGTAGTTGTAAATCTTGGAAGATTGAATGCAGGGATAGATCATCTATAAAGGATAACTAATGGAGAGGAACCAAACAATTTGGAGGAAAAATTCCTTGATGCACAAATCTTTTCAGTACAGATCGATGATGAATATGTTTATGAAATTATTGAATTTTTGAGCAGAGGATTTTCCCCAAAGGAATTTAATACTATGAAGAAGAAAAACTCGGTGGTTAGAGATCTAGACTACTAACTGATTGCAGGTCACTTGTATAAAATTGGTACATACAAAATTTTGAGGAGATGTGTTATGGAGTATGGACATCCTATCATCTTAGTAGAAACACATGAAGGAATAGTTGGAGGACATTGTGCATGGAAAGCTACTGCGTAGAAGAAATTGCATGTAGGATTATGGTGACCAACAGTTTACAAGGATGCAAAAGAGTATTTTCATAATTATGATTTCTGTCAGATGGTTGGAAAGACATCTAGGAGGGATGAAATTCCATTAAGACCTCAAGTAAATTTGAAAGTGTTTGACAAGTGGGAAGTAGATTTTGTAGGACCGATTAATCCACCAGCTAGAAGATCAGGAGCAAGGTATACAATTATAGTGAAAACCAGATGTGTTTTAGTAGCAACAGGGAAAGATTGCAGTGCAGATACTACAACACACTTCTTATTTGAACTAGTAGTCACAAGGTTTGGATGACCTAGAGTTCTAATGAGTGATTGGGGGACTCATTTTATCAATAGAACTATCCAGGCAATGACTGAACATTTTGAGATACATCATCGGAAGAGCACTCCTTACCATCATCAAGATAATGGAATAGTGGAAGAATTTAACAAGATATTGGAAAATACATGAACTAAGATTTGTATTGTAAACAGGGATGATTGGGACTTGAAGATACCAACAATGTTATATGATTATAGAATTACATGCAAGAAACTTCCAGGGAAGACACCATTTAGATTGGTGTATGGACGGTAAGAAGTGGTTCCCTTGGAGTACTTGATACCTATTCTATGCATTGCAGCTATTAAAAACATGACATAAAGAGGTGCATTGAAAGAAACATTGGTTCAACTCATTGAACTGGAAGAATAAATGACTATAGTTGGATTCCATCAGGACGTACAAAAAGTGAAGGAAAAAACTTGGAAATAAAGACATATTAAGAAGAAGAACTTCAAGGAAGGAGATTTGGTTCTCCTCTATAAAAGTAAGTACTTGCAACACCCAGAGAAGTTTAGGATGCATTGGATAGGTCCATACAAGATAAAGTTTGTCACAGATGGACGTGTTGTACAGCTGCAGGATTTAACAAGAATGGATATTCAAGGTTTGGTGAATGGTAGTCAACTAAAAATGTATAGGGACAGTCGACCTACCAACCCTCACTAGTTCCAATGAAAAATTTAAAGTTGTACATATTGTATATAGTAGGAGTTAAAAGAAAAAAAATGGAAGAAGTTAGAGTTACACATATTGTATATAGTAGGATTTAAAAGAAGAAAAAGAAAGAAAAAAAACTAGAAAATGAGAAAAATCCAAAAAGAAGTATGTATATGGATATGTGGTAGACAGAAAGTTAAAGGATATAGTGTGCAATGAAATCTATAAAGAGGTACGACAGAACCTGAAGACATTGTGCAAAAAATAAATCAAACACATCGTGTCCGGATGGAAAATGATCGGAAAGAAAAAACCAGTGATTGAGAAAGTAAGGTTCATTTATGGCAAAGGTTATAAAAGGGGAAAATCACGAAAAGGAAAAGAATTGTGATCTTGAGAAAACAGGAGAAAAAGACATAGCAAGTTTTGATTAGGCAAGAATATTGTGAAGATTCCAACCTATATTTCCAGTGAATTTCAATCGAGCTAGAACAATGACACCGCTGAAGTTTGGAGCACCTAGCCAGTTCACAAGAAGGACCAGAAGCACAAACAAATAGATGAAGGAGATGATCAGGGTGGTATATGTGGATGAGATATTGTTGATAGAGAGTGAGTTGATTATCCCAACACTGGTTGAGGAGAATAATCTAGAGGAATAAGAAATGTAGGTCAACCGGGTGGAAGAAGGTTGAAACCCTAACATAGAAAAACTAGGGACAGTGCACACATAGGAAAAACAGAATGAAGAAGATAGTGAGAAGAAAAAATTGGATGAACCCAAGGCAACATAGAAACTGAGCACAGAATAACGTTTGGAATTCAAATATATATCGATCAAATGGGATAGCGATGAATATCAGGACTCAAATGAAGAAATAGAAATAGCAGGTCCATCAAAGAAGAAAACAAAGCCAAATATATGAGAAGTGCGCACACATAAGAATATTTATTTTTCATTGCCCCAAAGTCCAGAGTAGGTAATAGTTGTAGAAGACATGATGGGGTTTTTTCCCAAACTGAAATGCATAGATCACAATGTCACATAGGTGACTAAGTTTCTTGAGCTTGCACAGGAACTTTATATGGAGAACCAAGGGGTAACTACGACAAGAATTCTGATATTATAACCTAAACAGTGGATTGCATATATTTATAAATATGGCATCATGAATTTATTATAAATACCACACTTTTGTAGGGGGGAAGCATATCAATTCCCGCGTCAAACAACTACTAGAGAGAGTACATGGAGGATTTTTATGGATGGACAGACCCATCCCAATTGATGTAGACCTAATTTCAAATATTACAGGGATTCCAACAGTTGGAGTGAAGCCTCAACAATATTTAGATGATAAAACTAAGGTAAAGAAAATTGTAGAGGATGTAAAATCCCAATTTGGCATTGACAAGGGAAGTGGATGCATGATTATAAAAAAAATAAAATGACACAACTACAATATTCCCGAAAAAGTTGATGGCTTGCAAGTTGTTAATAAAATTTCATAAGGAGGAAGCACCAGTAGGAGTGGTATCAACAGCCACACAATGCACGAAGGGGACAATAGTTAGATGGGAACCATATTTTCTAAACCTATTTTTGGATAAATGCAGATATGCTCAAGATTTTGGGACATAGTTCCATTATTATTCTCTATTTATTTTATAGCCACAGTTCCATGGGAAGAACCAAAATACTCATCCTTCCTTAACAGGAGAGGAACGTGTCGTGCAACAAGGTATATAGCCATGTGGAACAATATAGATCCAAAGTAGAGGAAAGATAATGCCAACATTTTTGGCATGTATCTTTATGATATGTAGGATAAGATAATGGCCACATGGAGGATGCCACGAGCAATGGTTAAGGAGTATAAAGGGACAAACAATTTCAAAGCATCTAGGCACAACATGTGGATACAATCAAGGATAGACCCCAAGAAGAAATGGTTGAACATGCAGTACTGTGTCACATTAGAAGAAGTACAATGGGTGATAGGGGAATGACCAAATCAGTGGAAGGTACCAATGGATATCAAGAAAGGAACAAAGGGTAAAGGACAAGCAAAAACTAGATAATCAATTACTCTAACGACAAATACCAAGAAATCATCAGAGCATAGTTAGCAAATAGAAAGTAGGGAGGCAATAAATAATCCAAGGAAGAAGGAAACAATACCTAGGGCACTAGTACTAGGAACTGAGTGCACAGAAGGAACAAGCGAGGAAGTGTAGAGAAAGGATAACATCCCAATCCAGCTGACAAGGAGTTGAGACCTACAAGAGGCGATGAACCTTGCACAAAAGGAGACAACATAGAGAGAAAATCAGTGATGTAGATAAGAGAACATCATAAGAATATGAAGGTGCAAAAGAAGGCCCCTGAGCCCACAATAATTGAGGATGATGTATAAATTGTGAAAGAAAAAGTATAGTATTGAGGATAAGAAGCCTTATACATTGTAGAGTCACAAAGGGAAGAATTGATGGAGGTTAAATACTTCCTAGAGATCCTACAGATCAATATAGCACAAAAAAATGGCACAACATAGCAAGAGATAACTCATGAAGAAAAGGAGATAGTAAAACCAACAACAATAGGAAGTGAGACTTTCCAAATCAACCAAAGAATGATACAAATTGACGAGGACAGAATGCAGAAACCCTTAAATGATATATAGCAGTTGGAATTGGTGTTTTCCAAGATTCCAATCAAGGAATTATAAAATATTCAGATAAGCGTTGCGAATGAAGTTCAATAAAGGGCTAGGACATATGCGATGAACTTAGAGACAACTAGGGAAGTAAGAGAGATATTGGAGATATGCTCAACCAAGTGAAACATGAGAAGGATGAAGAAACACAATGCCTGGAGAAACTAGAACAAAGTCTTGAGGAAGTATTTCAAACTATCCTAGAGAGCACACTAGCAGAGGAGTTAAGTAGAGAAGAGAAGATCCAAAATATAGTGCAGGGTATGGAAAGCTACAGACAGGAAATCACATACCTACCAGAGAAGGTGATCCCTAACACTCTACTAGATATCAAAGAACAAAGGGAAAAATAGGTTTTATAATACACAAAAAATATTGAAGGGGAGATTGACAGAATGGTAGAAATGTACAATAGTACAACATAGATGTGGACAGAACTGTAAGAAGATGTGAATATTCAAGAACTAGAATAGAAGGAGGGAAACATAAAAACTACAGTCTAGGAATTGAAGAACAGATAAGAAAATATGGCCATATAAGACAGGATGAAGAGTGCACAGGAGATGAAAAAATTGTAGACAGAGCCAAAGTCAATTTATACAGAGAAGCAATTAAGGCAGGCTCAGTTGGATCCATTGGAGGAAGGGGAAGAAATGATGATCATGGAGTTGGAAACAACAAAGGGAAAACTAGAAAAACTACACTTGGAGAGTATAGAAGTAATAAAAGAGCACATTACATCATAGTTGTTATATAAGATTGTATAAAGGAGTGTGTAGTCGAAATCATAGGTACAAGTGCTGACAGAAATATTTCAAACATTGAAGAAGTCAATGCAAGAGGAAAACACTTCCTGAGTGGCTCAAGACGAGCCACAGGTAACTGTTGGGGGCCTGTTGGAGTAGACTATTTTGGTAGAAAATTTTAAGGAATAACGAAGAGCACAACAAATGATGCAAGAAGTTAAGGAACGGAGCAAAGAAGAAACACACATCAGGAATCAAGGAAAATAAATGCAAGGGAAATAATATTCAAAGCAAGAAACAATTGGATTGAAGACTAGTTGTGCGCAAGAGATTTTAAAGTGGACAAACCAAATCCAATTAGGGTTAGGGTTTTGGGTTATGATGTAAAGGTTTTTTACCCACTTTTGTAGTATAAATATATGATGTATTAGGTAGATAGGGGATCACTTTTTGTGTGGAAGAGAAGTATCTTGGAGAACATTTTTTATTTTTGAGTTTATCTTTGATAACAGTTGTGGAGATCATATTGATTCATATGGATTGTCACTGAGGGTCGGCTTGCAATCTATGGAGCTTGTTTCGACAGTGGTCAACCTCACTATTACCAACTTATTATCTAATATGCGTAGCACATGAACTTGAAGACGAATAATAAAGAAGACAAATCTTTATGGTCGTAGCCCAGGGGGGGTGAACCATGGTAAAATATTGTGTCAATGTGTGGAATGTTTTCCTTTATGATTTTCTATGCTTAACGTTGAATGAATAAACAAATTGTTGAATATGTTAGAGTTAATTTATTTTATGTTATTCTAGAATGAATATTAATGGATGAATATGATGGTAGAATGATAGATCTATTATACATGAAGAAGAAAAAATTCCTAACATCCCTATGTGTACCATACCTTAAATGAATACAGACATATGGGTCATGTAGTCACCCATAAGCCATCTCGAGTGTGACTGCACTTTGCACTCTGTGCACAACCTTTCCTTCTAGTCTCGAGAAGGGTTGATGTTTTCTAGGGTTTTGTTGGAGAACTAAGGTAGAACCAAGGTCAAACCATATATCTTGTTAGCGCTGCCATTTTTCTTTCAGTTAGAGTCAGTTTTCGGTCGGGCTATGGCCCATCTGTCCAAACATGTAAAGTTAGGTATGTAACAGTGAAGGGGTCGAAGTCAGGAAGTAACCTATTGGCCCTTGGAAGCGGGAAGGGATGTCATAGTCGAAACATGCATAAATGGTACAGGTATGTTTTTCCTAGAGAGTCGGGTCTTGTTAAAAGGTAACCTCTACATCCCCAAGTCTGAGTCAAATAGTTAATGGAAGTCACATGGGCAAGTACATAAACTATTATCAACTCATTATGAAGGCTAAGGGAATGAAATGTTGCGGTGTTCATATCATGTATGTCCTGCAACCCTTATCGCCTGTACCTTACATGCGAGGATATGGCATGGAAAATCCGCAATTAGATTCAAAATATCCAGTAGCCATGAATTCATTGTTCCTTGGCACGATTCCTCATTCTTCCCTATTTTTTATAAATCCCAGAGGTAATTCACCCATGTTATTCTCAAAATCAGATTCAGGCTCTGTCTGTAAGTTTTCTCGTAGGTAGAGGTCAACCGATTTCTCCATCTTGGGAATTCGTCGGATCTACCATGCGCAAGATAAATATTGGTCGCTCCATGGAGACCTCTAAAATCATAAATAAGGGCACATGAAGTGACAAAATCGCCAGACCTGAACCCTAAAGTGATTGGGATTCATTCTCACTCACAACAGGCATCCCCAAGGGTAAAAGTGGGATTTTCCCCTTACCCACAGGAATGACAATGTCACACTGTGTAGAAATTGGAGTGGAATGAACTACACAGAAAGGAAGGAAAGTGGAAGCCCTATCTCCCCAACAGCAGATACCTTGGAGAAGGGGCAAACCAAGGAAGAACAAGGAAGCTAGGGAAACTCAAATCTCATATGAGCCACATGCACGACCGATTGTTGAACAATTACTTATGTGCGCTATTCGTTTGGAGCCTTTGGAAGGTACCAACCAAGAAGGTGGGAGAAGAATGAGGAGGATGGATGATGCAGGTACAAATGATCAAGAGACATATCAGCAGCTGAAATAAGCGAAGCTAGCCATCTCCAAACTGTACCAAGATAACAAGGAGTTGAGATAATAGCTGGAGACAAAGACCATGAAAGAATTAGCAACACAAGGTCATGAAGGGAACATAACGTGGCTAAAAAGACAGCTCAGAGAGGCACAGGATACGATTGTAAAGCTGCACAAAGCACAGGGGATGGTGGAAGAAAGGTATGAAAAACACTCCAGAAAATGTGAAGCAGTCGTAGAGATAGCCTGCACAACTCTCACCAGCGAGTATAAGAAACAAGATTAGCAGAGTCTGTTCCTGTATTTGCAGGCAAAAGGCAAATCTTGACAATTTTTGGGGAGACATCGCCCAAGACATTTTTCAATTTTAATAACATTTGTGACTGTCTACAGCCACTTTCCATGCACACTTCCCCCAACAAATGTGCGTGCGATAGAAAATCAAATCTATTACAATAGACAACGAGACTATGACAAACACTTGTCCTCCATATATCTGGTCAAAGGACAACATTGACACATCATTCCCCATGACGATACCTGAGCGATAACCGAATCCTTGTGGAGGATTAGAAACAATGATGATGTAGCCAGATGTATTCTTTGTTTAGTTTTGTAATGTAAAATAGTCAATATCCTATTTTGTAGAGATGGCAGTTAGAAGATTATTGTAGACCAAGTAGCGCCCTTGTTTATATATTTGAGATTTTCGATGTAAACCAAGTTGGTTGGAAAATTTAGTATAGACAACGTCTATTGAATGTAATTTGAGTTCGTTTGAAGTTTAATGCAAAATTCCTGTAGTTTGATGAAAAGATTCTAATTCTAGCAGTTGGATGTATTTTTTCCCTTCCTTGCGTATGTACTTCCTATTTTCTGTATTCATATCTTTTTTTGTCTAACTCGGAATGAATTTTCAAACCTGTGGATTCGATGTGCAGCACCTCTCATTCGCGCCATTTAGACAAAACATATTTCCTCTAAAATTTAACTCCAAATTCATCCTTAGTAGTGATCCGAGTTGCTTTCTATGTTTTTCTCACCCCCTCACTCAATGATTTTACACTGAAGAATGTTTCTCACTTAACCTTTATCCTCTCAAGCTCAGTCATCGAGTCATTTGTTTCCATCATTTCCTCAAATACAATCCATAGCCCGAGGTCCTACTATCTTACGCCAATGAAACCATAATTTATTATCTGAGAGTGTTAAATCTAGCCATAGCTTTAAAGCCATATCCTGCATTGAGACCGTGTCCCATAAGAGAGCCATCTCTAGATCTGAAAGGCTAGTTTCAGGTCTCAAAGTTGGTTGAAAAAGTTACCAGTATCGTCTATCTATCATCCAAACATATTTACAAAGTAATAACATTCTAGCATCGTTGTTGGGGATGAAATTGAATATATTTTCCCTGGGAAAATGACTAACATTGTGGTTTGACCCATGAGGGTAAAAGAGGGACAAACATATGTACCAACTAAAACCTTTACCCTGGTGACTCCAGTGAAAAATACCAATAGCATCAAGTAGCGTAGTTCAGGAATCCTGCCTCTTAAGATGATCTATACCAGAGAAAATCCTGACCCAAACCCTACAGAGCCTGTGTATGACCCCAAGAAAATTCTGCATAGGACTAGGGAGAAAGCGTCGGACCCATTCTATTACCTAGACAAAAAGTATGTCCTTACCAAAAGACAGTGTGCAAATCATTGACGACCTTGAGTTTGACGAATTGTTCGAGCAAACCCTGTTTAGGTCCAAGTCGAAAACCAACTTGGATGAGATAGTTTTCGAATATAAGAGATTCCAAGCCCTGATATCAAATAATATCCCTTAAATCCCAAGCCTTCCTAGAGCCAAGGCCACCAGATTCTCCCCCTTCATTCTTCCCATCCAACTGCACGATTTTCCCCAAAATTATAGTCAGGGTATTAAGCTCTATNAATCTCTTATATTCGAAAACTATCTCATCCAAGTTGGTTTTCGAATATAAGAGATTCCAAGCCCTGATATCAAATAATATCCCTTAAATCCCAAGCCTTCCTAGAGCCAAGGCCACCAGATTCTCCCCCTTCATTCTTCCCATCCAACTGCACGATTTTCCCCAAAATTATAGTCAGGGTATTAAGCTCTATGATGCTCAAGAGAGCGTTTCATCCCAGAAACATCTAGACTGGTTCAATGATTTCGTCGATTGGGAAGAGGTAGATTACATAGACACAAAAATGAGGTTGTTCGCATAGATTTTTATGGGGGAGGTGAGGAAGCGGTTGAAATCCCTACGACCAACAAGTATTCAAGACTTCGTCGCATTCAAAACATCTTTCATCAATAGATGGGGAGGCAAGAAGAACCCCTTACAGTTGTTAACGTAGTACAATAATTTGAAGAAGGTGTCATAAGAGATGATGCAAGAATTCTCAGCCTACTTTATGAAGTTTTATAACTCGATTCCCACAGAAGTTGAACCACCTTCTGGGGATGCACAGTTGTGGTACATTGACTCCTTTGACAACTATTTTTCACTGCTATTGAGAGAAAGAATATCAACAAACCTAGACGTGATAATGAGCAATACGATTGAAGTCAAGGTAAATATGATGGCATCCAAGAAGATCATGCAGATATTCAAAAGAGGTGATGAGAATCCCCAAGGAGATGCACATCCATCGACATCGAGATCCATGAACAACAAATTTGACTTAATGATGAGAACCATGGAGAAGATAATGGAGAAAATGTCTATGGGAAACAGACCCGCTGCCTAGGAACAACAAGATCCCCAACCTAGGAACCAGAATCTTAGGAGGGGTCAAGCCCCTCAGATCAGATAGAGGGAACAAAGGGAGCAAAGAGATCAAGGTGAGAAGCAGACAAGGACTTCATTTCAAAAAAAATATGCAGATGAAGAATTAGATGAGATGTTCGAAGAACAAATGCATTGTTGCAATGACAAGAACCTGTGCATGTTTTTGACAAAGAGTGAACATGATCGGTACATGAGAAGAAAAAAAGATTTTATGATTGAGAAGAATAATGCATGGATTGGGGAAACTGATGACATGCTATCCTGGGAGACATAAGAGTTCAGAAAAGGTTATCAGAATGCTATGATGCAGTTTCAAAAAAGATATAACCTCAGGAGAAAGGAAGCGTCTACCGAGCCTCAGTAGATGAATCACGTAAGGAAACCTCCGGTGCACACTCCTTCCACAAGCCAACCAAAGCTAGACATTGTGACCAAGGATGGGATGGAGAAGGCAAAGTCAAAGGAAGAGGCCCCGAAGAAAAATCTGGAAGCAAGTTAAGAAGGAAGTGGAAAAGAGGTAGAGAAGTCTGTCCTACTTTCAACTTTGAGCATGAAATGGATAAATCAAAATCTTTGTCCCGTTCATTGAAATTATCAGAAAGGGAGAATATCAGGAACAAATTATTAAAATTCTGAAAATGGGAGGGACCACCGATACTTTGAATATCCAAGACGATCACCCTGCTATTCTGTTTGGTCCACGCGTTGAGGAGACAATTGATACTTAGGACGTGCCTCCATTCTGGGTCAGTCCAAAGGTTCATGACATGACCCTACATAAGTCTACGCTAGATTCCAGCACGTCACACAACCTCATGCCAAGGGTGATCATGGATGAATTGGGTTTGGATATCACCAGGCCCTATAGGTATCTTTTCTCTTTTGATTCAAGGAAATTCAAGTGCTTGGGTCTCATGAAGGACATGGTCATGTCATTTTCCCAAGTCCATTCAAAGAACATGGTTATGAATGTAATCATGGCAGACATACCTCCTAAGTTTGGCATGTTGTTGTCCAGATCGTGGGATGCAAATTTAAAGGGGACCTTGCAAATGGACATATCATACGCCACCATCCCTATCTTTGGCAAGGATAGAAAATTGTACAGAGAAGTGTTGCTGAAATACATGGGAGCAGTAAGACATAGCCAAATAACCACCCCATATACTCCATCGACACTGAGTTTGGTTCTTCTATATTCTACAATGACCTGAGTTTTGAAGAAGAAGAGTGGACAACCATCATGACAACTGATGAGGAAACCACGTGGAAATCAGCAGAGTGCGTCGTCTTGGAGGACCACATGGAAAATAGGATATGGAACACAAGTTTCGATGGTGCAATCAGCAAAGAAGGGGTTGGGGCCGACGTATGGGTAAGCCACCCAGAAGTGGGCATGAAGTTGCGCTCATACAAGCTCGCGTTCGAATGCACAAACAACATGGCCGAGTATCAGGCACTGATTTTGGACCTGAAGGTGATGAGAAAATTAGGAGAAGAGAGGATAGTAGTGTGCAGAGACTCTGAACTGGTCATAAACTAGGTTAAAGGCATATATCAAACAAATCACCCCAGTCTGAGGGCATACAAAAACTTGGGGATGGACCTCCTCGAGGAATTTTCAGAGTACGACATATCTGCTATCCCAAGGGAGAAAAATAAAATTGTTGATGTGTTGGCCACCTTGGCCTCATTTTTTAAAATCCCATCTTCCCAAACAAAAAATATGAGATTAAAATCAAACACAAGTCAACAATTCCTGATAATATAAAATATTGGTCGATGTTTGAGGATGACAAGCAAGTGGAAAGATTTCTTCATATGAGTGACGAATTCGCTAACACAAAAAATGATGACAAATGTTGTTGTGATGAAGATGGGATCACGGATGCGCACAGAAATGACGACCCTTTCCAATACTAGATCATGGGAAGGAACATAATACAACTAAAAAATAACATCATTCTGAAGGGGTTAGTGCCACTGGAAAATATGTTTGACAAAAATGACGTGGCTAAAAATCTCAATATCACTGCAATCGAAGAGGACATGGTATACTGCAACATCGACACTGAGGAGAACCCGAAAATGATAAAATTATCAAAAACACTCAGTCCATAGGGATTTCCCCGACGTCTTCTCATGGAGTTATGATGATTTGAAGGTGTATGAAAGTAAAGTAATTCAACATGTCATCCCTTTCAAAATCTCTGACGGATAAATCCCCTGCGTTCGAACAAAATCTCTGAGGGATAAATCCCCTGCTACTGTCGTTGATCGAGAAGGAGGTAAAGAAACTGTTCGAGGCTAAGATTCTCGAAATGGGTAGCTAATTTGGTACCTGTAAGAAAGAAGAGTGGTGAGATATGACTGTGTGTGGACTTCATTTACCTCGGAGCATACAATCATCGGTGTGTTGTTGCAAAAAGATGAATAGAACTTCGATAAGTCTGTATCTTATTTAAGTAGGACACTACGAGATGCTCCACTAAGGTACAACATTATGGAAAAACAAGAATATGCCTTATTGAAAGCCTTGAAGTAGTTGAGGACATGTATATTGAACTCTCACATTATTTCTTATGTGCCCAACAATTCAATTAAGGATATCCTTACTTAGCCCGACCCCGAAGGGAGGAGACGAAAATGGATAACAACCATGCTGGAATATGACCTAGAGATTAATTCAACAAAACTAATTAAGGGTCATGGCCTCACAAAGCTAATGGCGCAGTCAGACTGCGACAGTGTGGGAATAAATTTCATCATCGATATGTTAGAGAGCCCTCAAGAAGAAATGATTGCGTAGGTGTCCCAAGAGTTCATCGATTCACCATGGTATGCAGATATCTTATATGTGTTGAAGAATATCCAGGTCCCTTCAGGCGTAAGTAAAACTAAGGCCATATTTATCAAGCTTAAAGAGGTTAAGTTCTACATCCTTGACAACTCACTCTACCTGAAAGATCCTGGGGGAATGTTGTTCAGTTGTTTGCTGGTGAATGATGTGAAGCAATCCACAAAATAATTTCACAAGGGTGGCTGCAGGGGACACCATTACTGGAAAACCATCGTGCACAAAATACTTAGGTGGGGTTACTATTGGCCTACAATCTTTGTATACATGTACAAAGAAGTCTCCAACTGTCACGAATGTCATATTTTTGATGGGAGAAGAAATTTGTAGCCTCTGCCACTAAATCCAATCTCAGTCGAGGCACCATTCATGCAGTGGGGTTTGGATTTCATAGGGGAAATAAATATGCCATCCTCGGTGAAAAAAAAATGGATACTCACAGCCACCAACTACTTCACAAAATGGATAGAAACGATCCCCATGAAGCAAGCTACTGACGTAGTCATCATCCAATTTCTGGAGAAAAACATCTTGTCAAGGTTCGGATGCCCCATCAAGATCATAACAGACAATGTGGCTGCATTTAATTCTAAGAGGATGGAAAAGTTTCGTAAGGATTACAATATAACCCTGGGACATTTTACGGCCTGCTACCCACAAGGAAATGGGTTACCAATATCCTGAAATAAAAGCCTAACTAGGATCATCAAACGGCTCCTGCAAGACAATAAGAAATATTGCCATAAAAATATTATCTATGCGTTGTGGGTAGACCGAGTTACCACCAAGAATTCCATATCAAAGTCGCCTTTCCAGATTGTATACAGCGCAGATGCAATTTTCCCTACTACACAAGGGTTGCCCGTCAAAAAACCATTGCAAGAGTAGGAGGCCGAGCCAAATGACATGAAGATAAGAATAAATGAGTTGGTTCACACAAAATAGATGTGGGAACAAGTGTACAATCAATCACAACTCCACCGGGAGAAGATGAAGAAATCCTTTGACAAGCATTCCAAGCCATAGGATTTATGGTTGGGTGATCTAGTGTTGATATGGGATGCGAGAAATGAGGAAAAAGGAAAGCATGAAAAGTTTGATAACCTGTGGATGGGTCCATTCATAATGGATGCACATTGCAGAAATAATGCTTATTTTCTACAAGAAATGAATGGGGGAAGAGTTGATTTGGGGCCTATAAACGGAACGTTCCTCAAACATTATCTGATGAAATAAATTTCTTTTAAGTCATTTGTCATTGTAAATAGTCATTTTGTTTTTTGTGTCAAGTCAGTAGGTCAGCATAAAATTGAAGCCCGAAATGAAGGCTCTAAGTTTTATGCCGAGACTTTTAGAAACTACATCAATAAGTTTAGGTTGCGTCATGGTTTTCATATTGAATTTTCAAAGAGTCGAAATAAGGGCCAATGGTCAGGCACCTGGTCTACTATTCTTTACTACCTCGCAGGGAGGATAATATCCACGTTAGATCCAACTGTTAGTGCCACCATTATTCTTTCAGTTATAGTTGATTTTCAGTCAAGTTATGGCCCATGTGTCCAAAAATGTGAAGTCAGGTATGTAACAGTGAAGGGATCAAAATCAACAAGTGGCATGTTGGCCCTTGGAAGCAGGAAGGGATGTCAGAGTCGAAACATGCATAAATGGTATGGGTATGTTGTTCCCAGAGAGTCGGGTCCTGTTAAAAGGTAACCTCTACGTGCCCCA
Source organism: Picea mariana (assembly GCA_032191745.1). Lineage (NCBI taxonomy): Eukaryota > Viridiplantae > Streptophyta > Pinopsida > Pinales > Pinaceae > Picea > Picea mariana. Next base: position 19,431 of record JASDQU010688765.1, read on the forward strand.
GGTCGAGTCAAGTAGTTAATGGAAGTCACGTCGCCAAGTGCATAAACTATTATTATATCATTATGAAGGCCAAGGGAATGAAAAACCGGGGCATTCGTATCATGTATTCCCTGTATCCCTTATCACCTGTACCTTACACATGGGGATGTGCCATGGAAATTATGCAATTCGATTTGAAACATCTAGTCGCCATGAATTCATTTTTCCTTGGCACGATTCCTCCTTCCTCTCGATTTGTTATAAATCCCAGAGGTCCTACACCCTTGTTATTAGTGAAATCATATTCAGGCTCTATCTATAAGTTTTCTCATAGGCCCATGTCGATCAATTTCTCCATCTTGGGAATTCATCGGATCCCCCATGCTCAAGATAAATATTGGTCATGCCATGGCGACCTCTCAAAGCATAAAGAAGGGCATGTGAAGTGACAGAATCGCCAGAACTAAACCCCAAAGTGATTGGGATTCATTCTCACTCACAACAGGAATCCCCAAGGATAAGAGAGGGATTTTTCCTTTACACACGGGAATAAATAAATCACACCATACAGAAGTTGGAGTGGAAGGAACTACGCAGGAGGGAAGGACAGTGGAAGCCTTGCCTCCCCAATAGAAGATACCTTGGAGAGGGGGTAGACCAAGGAAGAAAAGGGAAGCTCAGGAAACTTGAATCTCAGATGAGTTGCATGCATGACCTATCGCTGAACAATTACTTATGCGCATCCTATGCCTGGAGCCTTTGGAAGGTAACAGCTGAGAAAGTGGGAGTATAATGAGGATGATGGATTCCGCTGGTATACAAATTATCAAGAGACATTTTAGTAGCTGAAACAAGCAAAGTTGCCCATCGCTGAAATGTACCAAGAGAACATGTAGCTGAGAAAAAAACTAGCGAAAAAGACAACAGAAGCATCAACAACAAAAGGGAATGAAGGGAGCGTGACATGGCTAAAACAAAATCTCAAACAGGCGTAGGATACAACAATGGATGGTGGAAGAAAGGTATGCCAAACACTCCAGAGAATGTGAAGAGACTGCAAAGATAACCCACACAACTCTCGCTAGTGAGAAAAAGAAACAATATTAGCAGAGTCTGTTCTTGTATTCGCAGACAGAAGGAAAATCTTGAAAGTTTTGAGGGAGACATTGCCCAAGACATTTTTCCATTTTAATAATGGTCGTGACTGTCTACAGCCACTTGTGGCGCACACTTCCCCCAGCAAATTAGCGTGCGACAGAAAATCAAAGCCATTGCAACGGACAATGGGAGTTTGACAAACACTTGTCCCCCATACATCTGGTTGAAGGAAACCATCGACACATAATTCCCCTTGATGATACTTGATCAATAACCAAATCCCCGTGGCGGATTACAAACAATCATGATGTAGCCAGATGTATTCTTTGTCTATTTTTGGAAAACTTCATGTGAAGATTTTTGTAACGCGAAACATTCAGTCTCCTAGTTTGTAGAGATAACAGTTAGAAGAGTAGGGTAGCTCAAGCATTGCCCTTGTTTATATATTTGATCTTTTTGATGTAAGCTAGGTTGGTTGGAAAATTTAGTATAGACAATGTCTATTGAATTTAATTTGAGTTAGTTTGAAGCTTAATGCAAAAGTCCTGTAGTTTGATGAAAAGATTCTAATTGTAGTAGTTGGATGTATTGTTTTCCCTTTCTTGCGTATGTCCTTCCTATTTTCTTTATTCATATATATTTCTTTCTAACTCAATGAATTTTCGAACCCGTGGATTCATTGCGCAGCTCCCATTGTTTGCTCCATTTAGGCAAAACATATTTCCTCTAAAAGTTAACTCCGAATTCATCCTCAACTGTGCTCTAAGTTGATTTCTGTGTTTTTCTCCCTGCCTCACTCAACGATTTTACACTGAAGATTGTTGCTTGCTTAGCCTTTATACTCTCAAGCTCAGTCACCGAGTCATTTTTGTCCATCATTTCCTCGAATCAACTCCATAGCATGAGGGGGTTTGTTCCCAAAATGAAATGCATAGCTCACGACATCACAAAGGTGACTAAGTTTCCTGATTTTGCGTAAGAAATTTATATGGAAAACAAAGGGGTGACTACGAAAAAATTCTGATATTATAACCTAAACAATGGATTGCATGGATTTATAACTATGGCATCATGAATTTATTATAAATCCCACACTTTTGCAGTGGGGAGGATGTCAATGCCTGCGTCAAACAACTACTAGAGAGAGTACATGAATGATTTTTATGGATGGACAGACCTGTCCCAATTGATGTAGAACTAATTGAAAATATTACGGGCTTCCAACAGTTGGAGTGAAGCCTCAACAATATTTAGATGATAAAACTAAGGAAAATAAAATTACAGAAGAAGTAAAATCCCAATTTGGAATTGACAGGGGAAGTGGATGTAGGATTATAAAAAACATAAATGACCCAACCACAAGATTCCTAACAAGTTGATGGCTTGCAAGTTATTAAGAAAATTTCACAAGGAGGAAGCACGAGTAGGAGTGGTAGTGGTAGCCACACCATGCACGAAGGGGAAAATACTTATATGGGCACCATATTTTCTCAACCCATTTTTGGATAATTGCATAGATCCACAAGATTCTCGGACATAGTTCCATTATTATTCTCTAGTTATTTTGATAGCCATAGTGCCATGGGAAGAACCGAAATACTTAGCCTTCCTTAACAAGAGAGGAAAGTGTCGTGCAACAAGGTATATAGCCATGTGGAACAATATAGGTCCAAAGTAGAGGAAAGGTAATGCCAACATTTTTTGCATGTATCTTGAGGAGATGTAGGATAAGATAATATCCACATGGAGGATGTCACGAGCAGTGGTTAAGGAGAATAAAGGGACAAAAAATTTCAAAGAATCTAGGCACAACATGTGGATACAATCAAGGATAGACCCCAAGAAGAAATGGTTGAACATGCAATATTGTGTCACATCAGAAGAAGTACAATGGGTGATAGGGGAATGACCATATCAGTGGAAGCTACCAGTGGCTATCAAGAAAGGAACAAAGGGTAAAGAACAAGTAGAAACTAGATAATCAATTACTCTAACAACAAATACCACGAAATCATTAGAGCACAGTCAGCCAATAGAAAGTAGGGTGACACTAAATAATCCAAGGAAGAAGGAAACAATACCTAGGGCATTGGTTCTAGGAACTGAGCACACATAAGGAACAAAAGAAGAAGCGCAAAAAATGGATAACATCCCTATCTAGCTGACATTAAGTTGAGACCTACTAGAGACAACGAAACCCACACAGAAAGAGACAACACAAAGAGAAAATCAGTGATGCACATAGGAGAACATCACAAGAAGATGAAGGTGCAAAAGAAGGCCCCTGAGCCCACAATAATTGAGGATGGTGTAGAAATTATGGCAGAAAAAGTATAGGATTGAGGAGAAGAAGCCTTATATGTCATAGAGTCACAAAGAGAAGAATCGATGGAAAACGTGATGAAGGTTAAATAATTCCTAGAGATCCTACAGATCAATGTAGAACAACAAAAGGGCACAACATAGGAAGAGATAAATCATGAAGAAAAGGAGATAGTAGAACCAACAACAATGGGAAATGAGAATTTCCAAATCAACCAAAGTATGATAAAAATAAATGAGTACACAACGCAGAAACCCTTAGAGGATATATAGCAGTTGGACTTGGTGTTGTCCAAGATTCCAACCAATGAATTATACAAGCTTCATATAAGCATCGTGAATGAATTTCAATCAAGGGCTAGGATAGATGTGATGAACTTAGAGACAACTAGGGAAGTAAGAGAGATACTAGAGATACCCTCAACCAAGTGCAGCATAAGAAGGATGAAGAAACACAATGCACGGAGAAACTAGAACAAAGACTTGAGGAAGTCTTTCAAACTATCCTAGGAGCGCACTAGCGGAGGAGTTAAGAATAGAATAGCAGATCCAAAATATAGTGCAAGCTATGGAAAGATATAGACGGAAAGTCACATACCTAGCAGAGAAGGGGATCCCTAACACTCCACCAGAGGTCAAAGAACAAAGGGAACAATAGGTTGTAGAATACACAAAAAATATTGAAGGGGAGATTAACAGAATGGAAAAAATGTAGAATAGTACAATGCAAATGTGGATAGAACTATAGGAAGATGTGACGATTCAAGAACTAGACCAGAAGGAGGGAAACATAAAAACTGCAGCCTAGGAATTGAAGAAAAAACATAAAAATATGGCCATTTAAGACAGAATGAAGAGTGCGCAGGAGATGAAAAATTTGTAGACAGAGCTAAATTCAATTCAGACGGAGAAGCAATTAAGGAATGCTCATTTGGAGCCATTGGAGGAAGGGGATAAAATGATGATCATGGAGTTGGAAACAACAAAGGGTAGACTAGAACAACTACACTTGGAGAGTGTAGAAGTGATAAACGAGCACATTACATCATAGTTGTTAGATAACATTGTAGAAAGGAGTGTGCAGGCAAAAGCATAGGTACAAGAACTGATAGACATATTTCATACATTGAAGAAGTTAGTGCAGGAAGAAAGTACTTCCTCAGTGGCTTAGGACGAGCCACAGGTAAGTGTTGGGGGGCTGTCAGAGTAGACTATTTTGGGAGAAAAGTTTGAGGAATAAGGAAGAGCACAAAAAACAATGCAGGAAGTTAATGAATGGACCAAAGAAGCAACACACATCAGGAATCAAGGAAAAGAAGTGCAAGGAAAATAAGCTTCAAAGCAATAAATAGTTGGATTGAAGACTAGTTGTGCACAAGAGATTTTAAAGTGGACAAACCTAATCCACTTAGGGTTAGGGTTTTGGGTTATGATGTAAAGGTTTTTTACCCACTTTTGTAGTATAAATATATGATGTGTGAGGTAGATAGGGGGTCACTTTTTTTTGGAAGAGAAGTATATTTGAGAACATTTTTTATTTTTTAGTTTGTCTTTGATGAGTGTTTTTTGGTTGAGAGTTGTGGAGATCATACTGAGTCGTATGTATTGTAACTAAGGGTTAGGTTGCAAGCTATGGAGCTTGGTGCATCAATGATCAACCTCACCATTACCAACTTATTATCTAATATGCGTATCACAGGAACTTGAAGATGAATAATAAAGAAGACAAATCTTTGTGGTCATAGCCTAGGGGGGTGAGCCCCGGTAAAATACTGTGTCAATGTGTCAAATATTTTCCTTTATGATTTTCTATGCTTAATGTTGAATGAATAAATAAATGGTTGAATATGTTAGAGTTAAGTTATTTTATGTTATTGTAGAATTAATATTAATGAATGAATATGATGGTAGAATGATGCATCTATTATATATGAAGTAGAAAAAATTCCTAACATCCCCATGAGTACCATCCATTCAATGAATACAGACATATGGGTGATGTAGTCACCCATAAACCATCTCGGGTGTGACTGCACTGTGCACTCTATGTGCAGCCTTTCCTTCTAGTCTCCAGAAGGGTTGATGGTTTCTAGGGTTTTGTTGGAGAACTAAGGTAGAACATAGGTCAACCCATACATCTTGCTAGTGCCACCATTTTTATTTTAGTTAGAGTTGGTTTTTAGTCAGGTTATGGCCCATGTGTCCAAGCATGTGAACTCGGGTACGTAATGATGAAGGGGTTGAAGTCAGCAAGTGGAATGTTGGCCATTGGAAGTGGGAAGGGATGTCAGAGTCAAAACATGCATAAATGGTATGGGTATGTTGTTCCCAAAGAGTTGGGTCCTGTTAAAATGTAACCTCTACGTGCCCCAGGTCAAGTCAAGTAGTTAATGGAAGTCGCATTGACAAGTGTATAAATTGTTATCAGCTCATTATGAAGGCCGAGGGAATGAAAAATTGTGGCATTTGTATCATTTATGCCCTGGAACCCTTATCGTATGTACCTTACACGCGGGGATGTTCCATGGAAAATATGCAATTCGATTTGAAACCTCCAGTCACTATGAATTCATTGTTCTTTGGCACGATTCCTCCTTCCACCTAATTTGTTATAAATCCCATAGGTCTCGCACCCATGTTATTTTTGAAAGAAGAATTAGGCTTTGTCTATAAGTTTTCTTGTAGGCTCGGGTTGATCAATTTCTTCATCTTGGGCATTCATTGGATCCATTGGGTGTAAGATAAATACTAGTCCTGCCATGGAAACCTCTCAAAGGGTAAAGAAGGGCGCGTGAAGTGAAAAAATATCCAGACCCAAACACTAAAGAGATTGAGATTCATTCCCACTCACAAAAGGCATCCTCGAGGATAAAAGTGGGATTTTTCCTTTACCCACGGGAATGACGACATCACATCGCACAGAACTTGGAATCGAAGGAATTGCATAGCAAGGAAGGACAATGGAAGCCCTATCTCCCCAATAATAGATACCTCTGAGAAGGGGCAGACCAAGGAAGAACAAGGAAGCTGGGGAAACTTGAATCTTAGATGAGCCGCCTGGACGATCGATTGTTACTTATGCATGTTGTCCTCCTGGAACCTTTGGAAGGTACCAGTCGAGAAAGTGAGAGAAGAATGAGGAGGATGGATGATGTAGGTACAAATGATCAAGAGACATCTCAGTAGCTAAAACAAGCGAAGCTAGCCATCGCTGAACTGTACCAAGAGAACAGGGAGCTCAGACAACAATTGGCGACAAAAACCATGGAAGCATCAACATCACAAGGTCGCGAAGGGAATGTGATGTGGCTAAAAAGATAGATCAGAGAGGTGCAAGATACAATTGTACTGTTGTGCGAAGAACAACAACTGGTGGAAGAAAGCTATGCCAAACACTCCAGAGAATGTGAAGAGGCTGCAGAGATAGCCCGCATAGCTCTCTCCAGTGAGAAGAAGAAACACGATTAGAAGAGTCCATTCTTGTATTCCTAGACAGAAGGAAAGTCTTAACATTTTTTAGGGAGACATCGCCCAAGAAATTTATCATTTTAATAACATTCATGATTATCTACAACCACTCGCTGCATGCACTTCTCCCAACAAATGACCGCACGGAAAAAAATTAAATTCGTTACAACAAACAGTGAGACTCTGACAAGCACTTGTCCCCCAGATATTGGTTCGAAGGACAACATTGACACATCATTCCCCATGATGATACCTGATCGATAACCGAATCCCCATGTCCGATTACAAACAATCATGATGTAGCTAGTTGTATTCTTTGTCTATTTTTGGAAAACTTCATGCGAAGAGTTTTGTAACGTAGAAAATTCAGTCGCCTAGTTTGTAGAGATAAAAATTAGTAGAGTAGGGTAGCCCAAGCAGTACCCTCATTCATATATTTGATATTTTTGATGTAAGACAGTTTTGTTGGAAAATTTAGTAGAGACAACGTCCATTGAATGTAATTGGAGTTTGTTTGAAGCTTAATGCAAAAGTCCTGTAGTTTGATGAAAAGATTCTAATTGTAGTAGTTGGATGTATTTTTTTCACTTTCTTGCATATGTACTTCCTGTTTTCTTTATTCATATATTTTTATGTCTAAATCAGAACGAATTTTTGAACCTGTGGATTTCCTTGGTAGCGCCCCTTGTTCATGCCATTTACATAAAACGTATTTCCTCTAAAATTTAACTTCAAATTCATCCTCAGTGGAGCACCGAGTTTCTTTCTATGTTTTTCTCCCAGCCTCACTAAACGATTTTACACTGAATACTTTTGCTCTCTTAGCCTTTATCCTCTCAAGCTTTGTCACCGAGTCATTTTTTTCCATTGTTTCCTCAAATCAACATCATAGCCCGAGGTCCTACTATCTTACGCCAATGAAACCATAATTTATTATCTAACAGTGTTAAATCTAGCCACATATTTAAAGCCATATCCCGCGTTGAGACCGTGTCTCCCGAGAGAGCCCTTTCGATATCCGAAAGGTTAGTTTAAGGTCTCAAAGTTGGTTGAAAAAGTTACCTTTGTCATGTTTCTATCAACCGAACAGATTTACAGAGTGCTAACATTCTGGCGTCGTTGCCAGGGATGAAATTGAATAGATTTTCCCTAGGAAAATCACTAACTATAGTTTGACCCCTGAGGGTAACAGAGGGACAAACATCTATACCGGTTGAAACGTTTACCCTGGTGACTCCTGTCAAAAAGACCAGTAGCATCAAGTAGCATAGTTCAGGAACCCTGGCTATGAAGATGACTTATACTAGAGAAAATCTTGACCCAAACCCTACAGAGCCTGTGTACGACACCAAGAAATTTTTTCGCCAAACCCACTCTATTACGTGGAAAAAAAATTTTCCTTACCAAAACGCAGTGCACAAAGCATTGACGACCTTGATTTTGACGATTTTTTCAGGAAAACCCTATTTAGGTCCAAGTCGGAAACCAACTTGGATGAGATAGTTTTCGACCAGAAGAGATTCCAAGCTCTGAAATCAAATAATATCCCTCAAATCCCAAGCCCTCCTAGATCCATGGCCGTCAGATTCGCCCCTCTCATTCTTCCTGCCCAACTGCATGATTTTCCCCAAAATTATAGTCAGGGGATTAAGCTCTACGATGTTGAAGGGAGTGTTTCAGCCTAGAAACAGCTGGACTGGTTGAACGATTTCATTGAACTGGAAGAGGTAGATTATGAAGATGAGAAAATGAGGTTTTTCATGTAGATTTTTGCAGGGGAGGTGAGGAATTGTTCAAATCCCTACGACCAACAAGTATTCAAGACTTCCCCATGTTTGAAACATCTTTCATCAATATATGGGGAGACAAGAAGAACCCCTTACAGTTGTTAATGCAGTACAATAATATGAAGAAGGCATAGGAGGAGATGGTGTAAGAATTCTTAGTCCGATTGATGAAGGTTTATAACTCTATTCCCAGAGAAGTTCGACCACCTCCTGGGGATGTCCATTTTTGATACACTAACTCTTTCGAGAATGATTTTGCACTTCTATTGTGAGATATAATATCAAAAAACCTAGACACGATTTCGCACATCCAATGATGTCGATATCCATGGATGAAAATTTTGAATTAATCATGAGAACCATGGAGAAGATAATGGAGAAAATGTTTGTGGAAAACAAACCCGCTACCCAAGAAAAACAGGACCCCCAGCCCAGGAATCAGAACCTCAGGAGGGGTCAAGTCCCTCAAATCAGAAAAAGGGAACATAGGGAGTAGAGAGATCAAGGATACTAGCAGACAAGAACCCATGCGTGTTTTTTACAAAGCGTGAACATGATCGGTACATGAGAAAAAATGACGATTTTATGCTATAGATGGATGACACATGGATTGGGGAAATTGATGACGCGCTGTCAGAAAAGGTTATCAGAGCACTATCACGCAGTTTCATAAAAGATACAACCTCAGGAGCAAGGAAGCATCTATCAAGCCTCAACAGATGAATCCCGTAAGGAAACCTCCAATGGACACTCCTTCCACAAGGAGACCGAAGCCAGACAGTGCGACTAAGGATGCGATGGAGAAGGCAAATTCAAAGGAAGAGGCCCTATAGAAAACTCTAGAAGCAAGCTGAGAAGTAAGTGCAAAAGAGGTAGAGAAAGTCTGTCCCCCTTTTAACTTTGAACATGAAATGGATAAAATCAAAATATTTGTCCCGTTCAATGAACTTATCAGAAAGGGTGAGTATCGAGAACATATTATTAAAATGCTTAAAATGGGAGGGACCCCGATACTTTGAATATCCAAGACGATCACCCTGCTATTTTGTTTGGTCTGTGCGTTGAGGATAAAAGTGATAGTAAGGACATGCCTCCATTCTACATCAGTATAAAGTCTCATGACATGACCATACATAATTCCATGCTACATTCCAGCGCGTTGCACAACCTCATGCCAAAGGTAATCATGGATGAATTGGATTTTGATATCACCAGGCCCTACAAGGATATTTTCTCTTTTGATTCAAGGAAAGTCAAGTGCTTGGGTCTCATCAAGGAATTGGTCATGTCATTGGCCCAAATCCCTTCAAATAACATGGTTATGGACGTAGTCATGGTAGACATACCCCCTAAGTTTTTGATGCTTCTGTCCAGATCGTGAGCTGTAAAGTTAAAGGGGACCTTGCAAATGGACATGTCAGATGCCACCATCCTTATATTTCGCTAGGATAGACAGTTGTACAGAGAAGTTTTGTTGAAATACATGGTGAGAAGCAAGATGCAACCAAATATTCTACAATGACTTGAGTTTTGAAGAAGAAGAGTCGAGAAGCATCGTGACAGCTGATGAGGAAACCGCGTGGAAAGAAACAGAGTGTGCCGAATCGGAGGACCACATGGAAAATGGTATATGGAACATGAGTTTCGATGACGCGGTCAACAAATAAGGGGTTGGGGCTGGCATATGGGTATTCCTCCCTGAAGTGGGAACAAAGGTGTAGTCATACAAGTTCGTGTTCTAATGCACAAACAACATGGCCGAGTATGAGGCATTGACTTTGGGCCTGAAGATGCTGAAAGAATTAGGCGCAAGGAGGATAACAGTGTACATAGACTCCGAACTAGTAATAAACCATCTTAAAGGAGTATATCAAAAAAAGTACCCCAGACTGAGGGCATACAAAAACTTGGCGTTGGAACTCCTTGAGGAATTTGAGGTCCATTACATGACATTTCTCTGACCAGTTAAACTTGGTACCTTTCTTTTGTAATGACGTGATAGGGTAGGCTATCTTGGAAAACCCTTCTATAAATATGCGATAGTATCCAATGATTCCCATGAATGACTGGATATCCACTACATCCTTAGGTATCGACCATTCCATAATGGATTTTATCTTCTCTGGGTCTACGACAATGCCTTCTTCTGAAATTACATGTCCTAGATATTGTATTTCCTTTTGATAAAAGTCACACTTGTCAAATTTGGAATACAGTTTGTGTTTCCTCAATGTTTGTAGAACTATTCTTAAGTGTTCATCATGTTCTTCCTTCATTTTAGAATGGACCAGAATATTGTCGATAAACACTACTACGAACTTGTCTAAGTACTGACTGAAAATACTGTTCATCAGACACATAAACGTGGTTGGTGTGTTAGTGAGTCCAAAAGGTATGACTATGAATTCATA